>CAKNXH010000355.1:393194-444161 GCA_932178445.1 Andricus quercusramuli
CTTCGGTGCCCTCACCTACGACTCGTCCTAAAAACACTGCACTTGTCACGAAAAGGCCATCGCCTACCACTTGTAATGCAATATACTATTATAAAGTTATTAAAAGAAAAATAATATAACTAATTTTAATAGAATTTATTTAAGGCTTTCGTAGATAAACTAATTCATACTCACTTACATTTCCGTGCATTAGAGTGATCTACTTATTGTTGTAACAAACCCTTGCATGTACGCTCTGATAAAGTGACATTTTATTTTCGTTAGGAAAAATCCAGTTTAAACGAGTCTTGTTTCTAAGGATGAAAATAGGAACATGGTCATTAAGTTTAGCATGAGGATTAGCGTTATTTATAATTAAGGTTTATGACTTTAGTGACCTTAACTTTCAATAGGCTTATTTTTAACGGTTCTGCAAAAACAAGTGAGACATTTTGTTTTAAAATAATTTTTGCCCAAATTTACTTATAGACGATATGGAATTACGTATAGGGTGATATAACCGGATAAATTACCGGTATTTGAAGCTGAAGGTGAACCCTTTAGGTTAAAAACGAGTCGCTGTGGCATTTGTGAAGTTGGAAATCCGAAAAATTGCTTTTCTAGATAAGCAGATTTCTAAACTTAATTTGTGTCATGTTGACTTCTAAATTTTAAAATATTCAATGATTAACTGTGAAAAAAATTGTTAATATTTAAGTCTTAAATTATTCTACTTTTAATAACTTAATTCAAATTTTTTAAATGTTAATCATTTAATAAATTTAAACACACCAATTTTGAGAGATTCTGTCTTATTATTTTTATTTTTGAGCAAGTTTTCAATTTTCAAAGACTTATATTTGAAACCAAATAATAATCAAATTAAAATTATAAATATTTAAACGCTTTGAATTCGAACAGTCTTTACTTTCAAACGCTTTCAATCCAAATTTAAAACTGACAAGTCCTTTAGGATTTCAGTTTGGAACGTTTTCAATTACATTTTTTAAATTATTATAATTTATTAAGTTATTAGCAAGATTTAAATTTGAAACAAAACAATGTTTTATATTTCAATCTAAAATGAAGCCTCGTCAGAGATAACGTTAGATGAACAAAATTTGTTTTGCTTATCGAATCTTTTTTTAAACTTTGAGCATTAACTGATGTGACGTGTATGGGTTATTTTCACGTAATTTAAGGTTTTATTTCTGCAACACATCATAAATTGTAAGCGTTAAATCAATATTCTAACAGTTTTATACACTTATTTGAATTGTATCTACTAAATTCTGGAAGGAAAAATTAGGTTGAAGTACATTTTAGTAATAAAATACGAATTTATCATTGTTTTTCACGTGATTGTAGCATGTAAGTATAAATAGTATCGGCTTTCTGAAGGAGTTATTCAATTGAAAAAATTTGGTCGACAAAGAACGATAAAAGGTAAGGAAACGAGTTTATAATTTGAAAATCTCTCTTATCCTGTAGTTGTATTCTGTGTGTACTTCTTTTTCTTGTATTAATAATTTTTGTTGCTAGGTATCTAACATTAGCACAAACTACTCAAAATAAATAAAAATTAATTGAAATTATCCAATATATGAGACCATATAAATCGTGTCCCCTCATGTTGGTGTCTTCCATACTTTCGAAAATACTGATTAATTTAGAAAACTTTAGTTATTATTTTTAATCCCACTATTGTTATTTTGTCTAAAAAAGTGATTCTTTTGGATGATACATAATATTTCCATAAATCACATCCTATGCCATAAGTAATAAGAAAAAAATATCAGTTTTTTGTTCAAGTAACCAAAAAAACTAAAATAAAAACTTAGGATCTCATTAATCAAATTTTGAAGTAAAAAAAATTCACAAAGTTGAAGCATTAAAAGTTTGAAATAGGCATTCAAAACTGAATAATTACAAATTTGAAAATGTCCCAGATTGAAAATTTCAACCTGAAAAAATTAATTTTTAAGACTCCGTAAAGAGCTTGTCTGGTCCTAAATTGGCAAAAACATGAACATTAAAATAGTCGGATAAGACGTGAAAATGTATGCGTTGGTTTAGGAAGTAGGCATGTCCGAAAATAGTCAGCCATTGACGTCAAAGGAACCAACTTGTCAGCACACGAGGTTTTGCAACTAAACTTGTTCCAACTCCTCAAAGTGGAGCTGTTAATTCCTAATCTTAAAATCATTCCTAGCTTTACACTTTCAAACTAATTCTATTTTCTAAAACAAAAAATTCCACAAATATATAAAACGAATCCATTATTCCATAAATAGCTTTCAATACTAAGAAAACAAATCATAAACCTTTTTACAATTTGCGTTAACCGCAACGGTAAATTATAAAACTCATATTAACTGAAGGAATAAAAAACGCATGGTAAACAATTTTAATGTATCTGTTATCTGCATAACCTAATAGAAGAAATATGCGATTTCTTCTCTATGTTGGAACAAAAAATTCAAGAACTTTTAAAATAATTTAAATTTTTTGATCTTCATTTTTTTTTTAATATTTTATTATTTGTTGCAATGAATGCGATTATTAATTGATAAAATATGTATTTTTCGTTTAAAAATGACCATTGGGAATTTTCAAGTTGTGTGCGTAAGCATTAACGCCTCCCTGGGAAAATACAATAAGAAATAATTCATAGTTTGATACGACACGATGTATATGGCTGTTTTCAGCTCCAATTAATTCAGCACACTTTACGTATCACATGTTTGTAACCACGCGAAAACGTCTATTTCATAACGATTTTTGAGACACCCATTAAATTAAATTTTAAAACTGCAAAAAGATGTTTTAATAATATTCATAAAGATATACACATAAATTAAATATATTATTATTCTGTTTTTTTACAGGACAGATCCTCTGGTAAAAATCTATTTTCACAATAAAATACAATACATTACAATAAAGTACAACAATGTGAAAATTGTAATTTTTTGTAAAAAGTTATAAGGGTTGATTTCTAGCAAAAACTTGTAGTTTCTAGTAGAGTTTTTAAAATAATTTTCTGACTAACAATGTTTTAAAAAAATTTTCACCTTATTGTACGCTATTGAATTTTATTGTAAAAGTATATTTCCACCAGGGAAATCATTTTCCTGTCCTCTCTGATTAAAATATTTTCACAAAAAAATACAATAAAATACAAAAAAGTGTGAAAATTGTAATTTTGTATAAAAAATTGTGATTGTAGAATTTTTCCGCAGTGTCCAAATTCTAGCAAAAACTTGTAGTTTCTAGTAGAATTATAAAAATTCATGTAAAATTACAAAAATTATTCTACTCGAAACAAAAATTTTTTGCTAGAATTCGGACACATATACAGAATTCTACAATTAATTACAAACTTTTACGTAAAATTACCATTTTCGCATATTATTGTACTTTATTTTAATTTATTCATTTCATTTTAGGACTAAAATTTATTTTTAGCAGGTTTGCTTAAGAAATAAGAACATCAGTTAAACAAATTATACATATTTCTAAATTATTTTGAGAAATATTGCGAAGAAAACAGAATGAAGGATTTGAAGAGTTATTAAACACGATATATTGGAGTCACATTTTGTTGTGATAAATGGTAGACCGCAAAATCGATATAGCTTGCTCTCGAAGTTCGTAGAAAATTCAAACATTTTATACAATATGATGACATTTGCAAATAGTTGCAAATGTTATTTAATTTTGCTGTGTCTGAACTTTTTCTTAATTTTTACCACCGTTGCTATTTTTCTTCAATTATTTCCAATTTACTCAATTAGCAATATAACAAATAATAATTATTTATTTGCAACCAGAATTTTCATTACTAAACAATTATTTTATTGTTAAAACCTAAAAATTTGTATTACAAAAAAAAGAGATATTAATTTCAATTCTTAGCCAAAAAAATATTAATGAATTTGACCCTAAATTCGAGTCAAAGGGAGATTAAATTGATGCAATTATCTGAATTGTCGTTTCATTGACAAACAACAAACCTCGTAATTAGAATCACGCTGCAGGAATTTAGAACTCAGTTTGATGTCATTAATTAATTCTTCTGTTTATCATCCAATGGACGCTTTTTATCCATGATTCAAATATAGTCTTCTAAATGAAAGTCAATTATTTAATTTGCATAATTGTAAATTCCGCAGCTTTTTAGTTTCTAGAATAAAGTTTCCGCTTAAAATAGAAAGGTAAAACTATTTCAATAGTTCAGTGAGCTGCAGAATGACTGGAAGAATGTTATAATTAGTGGTTACAACCCATTGTGAGATGATTTCAAAACATTTCACAATTCCCAGAGCGCCTCTGCAAGGCAATTTTTTATTTTTATTTCTCAATTAAAGCTTTAATTTATTTTATTTTTTATTGCTGTTTTTAAATAGAGGTTCTTTATTTTGACCTTACATACTAGAAACTAGATATTTAAGATCACAAGTTATTTTTTTTTTTTTGAAAGGCCTAATAAAAAGATGGCAAAAGGGACCTTTTCGTCAAGAGTTTGGATTCAAAATTTTTTTTGTATTATACACGATTGTATAAGATTCATCAGAATCGTGACAATTTTACTTCTCGTTTCCTGAGAGCAAAGTGGTGCCCTTTGGAACTTAAGGTCTACGAGATCATCCTCTCGAGGATAACAAACTCGAATAAACCGGTTCCAAATCTTTGCAGTTCGTCCCTTTCCAGAAGCTTCCACTGTATTCCAGTCATTTTACAATTTGAAGATAAGAAAATTACAAGATGAGCGGATAGTTGAAAAAAAATGTTTAAAAAAATTAGCTTTTCTCGAGTAATCTGAAATTTAGGAAAAAATAGTCGAGAGAACGCTATTGAGAGAATGAAAAGTCCTATTATAGGTTTGTGAAAGGACTTATTCATGATAAAAAGCTTTCTCACTTTCGATATACTTCAGATAAATTTCAATTTCGAAACAACTTTCGGATCTATTCTAAAAAAGTCTCAATTCATTTGAGGTTCTGTTTTCAATTTCAAGAATTTATTACATTTTTCACAATTGAGTACAACTTCTAAAATTAATTGATCCGTTTGACCTGGTTTATTTCTTCTGTTTTCTTTTTTTTTAGTGATGCATTTCTCGACGATTTCTAGAAAATTCTAGATTTTCTTGAAACATTTTCAGGTGAACTCAAAATTTCATGGAGATCTAAAATCTCGAATAAAAATTCTACTGGAAACAGTAGAGTTGTACACTGTAAGAAATTTTTCTGGGATTTTCCCGAAAATTTTCGAGAAACTAATGACCCTAAAATTTCGTAGGAAAAATTTTAGAAAAAATGTGGAAATTTACTTAAAAGTTGGAGAATTTTTTCTAACAAACTGTAGGGAAAATTCCATGCAGGTTCGGGAATTTAAATAAAATTAGGGATTTTTTCCTAATGAACTGTAGGTAAAATTCAGGAAAAGTTGCGAAATTTACCTAAAAGTAAGGGACTTTTTCGTACTGAAACTTATGTGTACGAAAATTAACATTTTTAATGAAAAAACGCACGATATGAAAAAAAGTCAAGAAGAGAACACCGTTACTTTTTATCACAACAACTTTTGTGAATTTTTCGAATAATTCAAATTTTGATCGCACAAAAAAATAAATAATCAAAAATTTAATTTTGCGGTCAAACTATGTAAAATATGAAAAAAGATGAAGAGACAACAGTTGTGTATATAAAAAATTTCTACGAATTTTTTATGGGTCACTTTTCGATAAAATGCGTAGTTTTTGTTTTATTTTTAGAAAATAGCATTACAAATAGAAAAATTGAATCTTGGGAAAAACGACGCAAGATACGTAAAGAGATGAATAGACAAAAATTGTGCATTCAAAAAAGATCTACAAATTTGTCAGCAATCATTTTTTGGTAGAATGCGTAGTTTTTGTTTTAATCTTAGAAAATAAAATCTAAAAAAAATAAAGAATTAGAGTTTTGGACATAAGACACAAGCTATGAAAAAAATTAATAGTTAAGGATAAAATTTAATGCAAAATAAGAAACAAATTAGCAATCCCAGGCTGAGGTACAGAAATAAATATAGTATACATTTAATATAATAGTGTTGAACCTAACATAGAAAAGTTAGTATTTCGGGCAAAATCGAGTGCGAAGCACGAGGCACGTGATGAGAATGTGCTCGTTAAAGCCGAAGAAGCTTTAACAAAAGAGAATTCACAATGACCAAATTACAGTTGTCAAAGCTTTGACCTTTAACTTTAAAAGGTCTGTGCACAAATAGGGGGAAAGTACAGATACCGAGCGTGTAACACGAGGTAAATACATTATCGAGCGCGAAGCGCGAGAACCAGCAGTCGCAGATTTTTTAGATCAAATATGTGCGGGCTTGCATCACCAACACGTCATCTCGGAAGTGTTTTTCTTTAAGTGGTGATTTCGATTTTACAAAATGTTTTTTTGCTCTCCTGAAAAATTCCGATTACTGCTTCAAATGTTGTTTATTATAAAAACCTTAAATTAATTTAACAACAAATTTAATTATTATATGAAAAACATGCCTATTTTTTTACAATTAACATACGAATCTTATTAAAAAGGTGGTAACATTATCGAACTTCTTTCAAACATTTCCTGAAACTTTTTAAATTTATGAGGAGAGAATATTGATTCTAAAAGTGGAAATTTCCGTTTGATTCGTGGAAATATTAAGAAATGTTCCCTGTGAGAGTAAAGGAATTTCCTGAAAGGATAAGGAATATTTCTCATTTGCAATGGTTTTTTGAATTCTTGAACATTTCCAAATAATTCTTGATTTTTTTCAGGAATAGTTGCAACTCATGCAGAATTTTTTCCGAAAATTAGGGAAGATTTCCCATCTTTTTAAGAAAAGTATTCTTCCGAACAAAATTTAGGAATATTCCGTGCTGCAGGATAGGGAATATCCGTGATTTTTTTTACAGTGCAGGAAAAAAATAAGTCAAGATTTATTAAAACGAAAACATTTTTTTAAATTTGGTAAGAAGCGACGGTAAAAAAAATTCAAGTACAAAAAATATTGTTTAAATAGTTCTTTTTTGTAAGCTTAAAATTTTTTCATACAAAATTATGTTTTTTCTTTCTATTGAATAACTGATGATATCATTTCATTCCTTAAAGTCATAGACATTTTTTTCTAGATATCTAATTGTTGGCACGAAAACAAACTTGAGAAAATTTTTTTAGCATCAATTATATTTCCACATTAATTCAGAGATTAAATCTTTAAATTTTTGTAAGTATATGACACAGTTCGCCATAATTTTTGAATAAATAGAAATTCATTTTAAATAAAAGAAAAAAAAAAGAAGATAAAACCCATTTCAAAGTGTTTTTTAAAAGTTTTTTCGGGTGTCACCCCACAATGTTGTTCCCTCAGCTCAAACAATTTGATTAATTTTAACATTTCCACTCCTGTCCTATATTATAATGTCCCAGATGACTAATATTTCAGTTCTGCATTATGGAAACTTTTTAATTAAGAATGATTTTGTCACTTCAATCCCCGATTTTACTTAAGCATTTCAAACTTCAATAGAGAAATTGTGGAAGTATATTTTCTCAATAAAATACAAAATAAATGACAATACAGTACAATAATATACAAATTTTAAGTTTCTTGTAATTATAATTTTGTAAAAGTGTCCGAGCTTGAGTAAACACTTGTAATTTCTAGTATATTATTTTTATTTTCTACGGTTTTTAATCTTGATTGATGTATTTAGGAATATTCTATGACTAAATGAAGTTAAGATATTTACAGATTTATACATTTTTTAAATGTTTTGAAGAAACAAGTTTGAGAGTATAGCAATATTGTAAATAGAAATATTGTATTTCTTGTCAAACTCTTATTTTCGTTATAACTGTAATTATATCACTAATAAATACAAAATACGTGTGTCCCAAATTGATAGAAGCACCCACTTTTTTTAACACAACTTTTTTAGATTTCAAAAAAAAAACTGAAGTTTGGCCGTGTATTTCTACCTATATTATTTACAAGTTCTTTTTTTGTAATCTTTCATAAAAAAATGACTTTATTGGTCGAAATATAATGATTACTTACAAAAAATTAGTAATCAATAGCGTTATCACCGTGTTTCAAAACCATTTTCATCCATTTTGACTGCTTGATAATCCTTGTCCATGTAACGGATCTGCCACGAAAATTCCGCGTGGAAAAAAACGTGGCTCTTTCCGCAGATCACGCCAATAATGCCGAATACCATCTGGGCCATCTAAATTAAACTTGTTTCCGTCAGACTAAATTTAATTTAGATGGCCCAGATGGCATTCGGCATTATTGACGTGATCGGTGGAAAGAACCACGTTTTTTTCCACGCAGAATTTTGGTAGCAGATCCGTTATATGGGCGGCGTATTGTGTCGCATCGGATGAACAGCAAGGATTATCAAGCAGTCACAGCGGATGAAAATGGTTTTGAAACACGATGATAACGCTATGTTTATTACTAATTTTTTGTAAATAATGATTATATTTCGACCAATAAAGTCGTTTTTTTTTCTGAAAAATATTAGTCTTTTTTTGTCCCTATTAATTTGGGATACTCCTTTTCTAAAAAACAGTAAATACAAACGAACGAAATACCGTAGGGTCGCAAAAAAAAGACAGAAATTCTAACTAATAGGTAGAAATACACTGATAAACTTCAGTTTTGTTTGGTTGAAAAATAAAAAAGTTGTACCTAAAAAAGTTGGCGCATCTACAAATTTGGGACACACTGTATTTTCTTTATGAGGAAGCAGTGTTCATGAAATGATCACAATGATACTGAACGCATCCAAATTACTTCCCAGAGGTTTTACCATTGAAGCCACTGAAATTGAAATACGAGTTCAATTATTTTGGTAATTCTATTTTAATGAAACTTGTTAAAATTATAGTGTTATATAAAAGACATTTTGTGCCAAAAGAATTTTCCAAATTTTTAAAAATTACGGAAGTTACACCATGTTGAATTTTGGCATCACATTTTTTGAATTCGATATTTCTATAAAACCGTGAAACGAATTTTAATGAAACTTGGAAGTATATTGTAAACAAAAATATACGCCTAAGATAATAATGCACAACCATTTTTGTTTCTAAATTTGGGCAAAAAAAAAATCCAAAAAATGCTTGAATTCAATTTTTTGTCAATATTGCAACTTTTTTCTTTAGGATGTCAAAATTCCTCATAATTTCACCTGCCATTAGAAAAAAATTATCGTTATTCTTCTAGATCGCGATATATTGTCATTTTCGTGGTACCGTACGCGGCTACCGTCCTGCGGCGATATGAGCCAATCGCACTACTTTTTTATTTTCGTTTCTACTTCCGCATATACTTTTTTATTGACTTGTACCTGAGCAAAATTATAATTTAAAAAGTTTGTAGTACACTATAGAGTCCCTATATCGCAGCTGTCTCGGGGGCACCCTTAATCAACAGAGATGCTATAGAGGGACTCCCCGAACCGTTCTTCTTCTCTTTCTGGCTTGTGGCTTCTTATAGCGCCGAACCGTAAATATCGCAATTCCGCTGACCTTACAAACGCCTCCCTCTCGTCCCCTTGGACCGCCTTGTCTGTTATAGAGGAAACTGCTATAGAGGGTCTCTAGTGTATATATATAACGACTTACTTTGAAGCAATGAATTAGCAGATTTTAAATACTAACGTGAAAAAGACAACTATGCCCATCTCGCCCCACCCTATCCTAACGATGTAAAGTATAGTGCGGTGTTTTTAGAAAATAATTTTACAACTGTTACCACAATACTGCCGTCCTGCTGAAGAAACTATACAACAGCAGTTTGACATAAGGGTTTGGCCCGGGGAGAGGAAAACTGCAGAAAACCACCTCCCGAGTTCAGCCGGTTTTTCGACAGTCGATTTTGAAGGCAGACATTAAATGATTAGGATTAGACCCTACCCATCGCATGCACGCAATCATGCTCGGCGTCGAACATCCCGCTCGATATTATATAAAACGTAGCGAATACATAAGCCGGTCATAAGTCGCAGATGTCCACCCATCCGAGTGCTATCTACACTCAAAATGGCTTGAAATTTGGACTTTATCAGATTTTATACATGCATACAAAAATGAAAAAAAAACAATTATTTTTTCTACTAAATGATGTTTTAGGCAACTCAATGCTAATGTTTCTGAATATTTATTTATACTCTCATTCCGATATATAACGATATTATTTTGCGTTTGTTTTTCAGAGAAAAAAAAATATTGGTAAAATGTCTCATTTAGACGTTTAAATTTGTTTAAATAATGAAGTCCATAGATTTACATTAAATAATCGGGCCTTGAGAAGTTCTGAAGAATTTATTGCTGATATTCTTTAAAAAAATATCGACATCGGTTAAGAATTGGCGGCTGTAGTGGATATGAACAGTAAATTTCCGATCCAGCCCACTTTGCAGTGGCAAATCGTAATCTGGAAGAGTCATCATAGATTTGTACATTCTCATCGTAATGAGAAGGTATTGGTTTTATATAAAAAATGACTTTCGCGAATACTAATCAACGCCGATGTTTTGAGGCCCCCTAAGTCAGAAAAAATAGTTTTTACTTCGGTGTCTGTCTGTCTTCTTCGTTGTTGTTGTTGTCGTTGTTGTCGTTGTTGACGTCTGTATACCGGATAACTTTTGAAAGACTGCTCGGATTGGATTGTGCTTTGGTATATTTTTTCATTGTGTAAAAAGAAAGGACGAGTTTGTTAGACAGCTATTTTGGATAAAAATTCAAAAAGTTAGAGCATTTTGCCGAAGGAGCTTTAGCAAAAGAGAATTCACAATCACCAAAATACAGATGATCCGACCCTTAATTTTAAAAGATCTGTGCACAAATGTGGAGAAAGTAGAAAAACCGAGCGCGAAGGGCGAGATAAATATATTACCAATACTAACTAGAAAATACTAACTAGAAAATAATAACTAGAACAAATAAAAAGGAGCAATATATGAACAAAAAATTGAATTAAAAAATGTTCTTGACTTTTTTTTGTTAAAATTTTGAACAACAAATCCAGGTTTCATTAAAAATTCGTTTTACGGTTTCGAAAGTATCGATAATAAAAAAATGTGATGCCAAAATTCAACATGGCTTAGCTCCTGTAATTTTCAAAATTGTCAAAAATCCTTTGGGCATCAAATTTTCTTATATGAACTATAATTTTATTAAGTTTCATTAAAATAGAACGACCAATGATTGCAGATTCTGATATTTCTTACGTACATTCAAAATATAATAATTTATTATGTGAATTTTATAAAATTGGATAACTTTCATTAAAAGTTTTTTAAATTGAATAATTTTAAAAGTAGACTATTTTTTTATTTCAAATTGAGAAACTTTGCAAATGAACAGTTCTTCAGGTCTTCAAAATTGGAAAGTACAAAAATATTGAGTGTCTAATTAATGTCCAAGTTTTATCATTTTGAATGCATCCCTTTCGAAGATTGTGTAATTTTTAAGGCCTTGGAATTAATCTTATTCAACGTAGAAAGCGCCTCATTTGAAATTGCACAAAATTAAACATCTGCATCTAAAATTGTTTAATTGAAATCTCTAGTTAGCAGTTGACGGACGAAATGTCTCTTTATAATTAAAAAAATCGGCACCATTTTGTCATTATCGAACTTTTCATCAATTGCTTTCTTATAGAGGGAGGTTTGTAATGACTTAAATTTTCAAAACGACTTTTTTCACATACCTCAATATAATTCGATCCCATAAGCTCGAAAATAAACAACATTTATTTTGTATTTCTGACTAATATCTAGGTCTGATAGGATGCACAGTAAAAAAAAGGATCAATTTTGTTGCAGAGCATTTTGCTCCAACGATCATTTGACTCTCGAGATCATAATGATCTGTCCATTCGGATCACCTTAATCATCTTTTTCGGATCATTTGTCAGACTAAACAAAATGGCCGCCAATTTTTAGCGACGATGTCATAACGACATAACCTAAAAATTGTATCTATCCGCACGCAAGTGACAACTAAATTTAACAGGTGATATTTTCTAATATCAGATTTCGTTAATTGTTTAACTTTTCATGTACACTGCACGATCAGAAACCATAAAAAGCTCGCATATGGGTAAGAGTACTCTAAGAACGTCAGCCATGTTGCTTTGACTTGATACATGATCCCGCACCAGGTCATTATGATCTCAAAAGTCGATCATTCATTCCGGCCGATAAAAATGCTCTTGATTTCGGGATCATTTTTGTTGCATATGAAAATGATATTGATATCGGTATCATTTTGAACATTTTTTTTACTGTGTGTTGAGCTAGATCGTCTATATAGAAGTGGCCTTTTTAGTTTCGAGGTTAAAACAAAAAATGTTACCTTCTTTATATGAGAAAACCTTTTTTAACATTCAAAATACAACAATACGATGTCTCGTGTATTTGTTCGCGTCTTCGAGATGCATCGATCGATCTATTGTTGAATCTTTCAAAACCCACCAGTACCGATTTTTGAAGTTTCAAAACAATTGTTTATTCTGTTTATATATGAAAAACTTTTTTTGATATTCAAAATACAATACTATATCTAGTGTTTTTGTTCGCGTCTTCGAGACGCCTCGATCGACTTGTCGTTGAACCTTTTCTGATCCATCAGTACCGATTTACGAAGTTGAAAAAAAAATTGGTGTGTTCTGTTTATATGAGAAAAACTTTGTGTCATATTGGAAATACTACAGTACTGTATCTGACATGTTTGTTCGCGTCTTCAAGACTCTCGAATAAAAAAAATATATTGTTTATCTTGTTGATATGAGGGAAACTTTTTTAATTTTAGGAATAAAATAGTAATGTATATTACATATTTGTTCGCGTCTTCAAGACGTATCGATTGCCCAATTATTGAAGAACCTTTCATGAGCTCCCATAACCTACCAATATTTTTATGTAATTGTTTTACATAGTCAAGATGCGTGGATTGATCTATTGACGAACTTTTGACAACCATTCTTGATCAATCAATAGCCACTTAGAAAGTTTGAAAAAAAGTCACGTTATTTATATGAAGAAATTTTTTTAAAATTTGGAATATAACACTACCGTAAGTTAAAAAGTTTTTCATTGTAACAGAACATTGATTGACATTTTGATGGGCTCTCTGATTTTCCGAAAGTAAGATTTTCGGTAAGACAGAAACATAAGCTTGAAAAACATTGAAAGTATCCATTTTTTGTTGTTAGAGAAAAATCTCCCTCTATGAGGAAGCAAAGTGTTCATAAAATGAGCACAAATAAATATGTCCATTTTCCATTGTATTCTAAAGAAATTTCTGAGTAAAAAAATACAAAGGTATGAAAAAGGTTTTGAAAATGGTCCTTAAGAATTGATATACTTACAAAATTTGGTTTTGAAATTGAAAAACCAATCATTTTTGTAAGATTTTAGTGACATTGGAAACCTTTGAGGTCCAACTTTTTATTTAAAATCTCTTCAATTTCAATAGCGAATACTCTTCAGTTTTATAGTAGTTTGGATTTTTTAAAAATATTTTCGAAAATATATGAATTAGGAGGAAATTTATAATATTTCGAAATAATTTAATTTTCAACCATTTTTCTGTTCCTTTTTTGAAAGATTTTATTTTTACTTAACAAGTATTAGATTTTTACAACTCTTTAATTTACAACTCATAAATTAAGTATTTGTTTACCCTTGCAATCATTGAAGAGAGGGAATGAGAAAGAGTGAAAGGTGGGAGTGGATTAGTTAATAAAAGGGGACCTCGCCAAGTTTTCCATAAAGCGCGAGTCAACTACAAAGTATGCGGTTTAATTTCAAACCTTTCAGCCGAAAGTAGATTTTTAAGAGATGAATATTTTTGAAATTTTTTGAAATAGGTAATAATTTTTATAACTATTATAAATATTATAATTCTCTAAAAAAATATATTTTTCTTAAAAAACAAAGTTTAAATGCTATTGTTTATTATAGAGACATTGTTTAATTGCAGATCTTCAAATATCTTCCTAATTGATTTTAATTTATGTACTTTTTTCCCAAAATTCCATGCTTAATTCAATTATTTAAAAAATCTGGGATCGCCTCTTTCTCTACGTCCCTGTTTTTCAGCATCCTCACCAATATTCTCGTAATCGGAGATCACATATTCACCACTGTGGTACACAATACGAATATAGTCTGAGCACGACTCGCTCCAAAGACAGTTTGCTTTCTGCCTCTTCAGAGTTCGAAAGTTACTCCAAGTGAAAAAGTGTGATTGAAAGTAAAAGTCAAGATTTTCATTTTTTAGTAGTGTTTTTTTTATTTTTCATGAAGACTCCAACAGAAATATTTTTCTGCGAGAAAAAAAAATGAATACACAACTATAAACTTTCTTTAGTTTTGAACGTTTTTCATCATGAAAAAGTTACTGTGAACTCCCATAGTGATTTGTAGAGGATTTTTGACTTTTTTCGCTTCGCGAAATAAAACTCAGGCAAACATAAATGTTTCCTCGAATCTTTGAAAGATTCGTCTTCACGCCGGTAGTTCGCTATTGGAAAAGAAAGTTGGTGTTTGTGATTACATGAGTGCCAGAAATTGTTAAACAGGAAATAATTCAACGTTTAAAAACGTGAGTAAACGTCCGACTAAAAAATTGGATGAGCATGGAAAACCCTCGGGAAAAACAAATAATTTTTGCGAAGACAAAACGTTTTTTTTTTATTCAGTCGAAGATTCGGAATTTGAACATTAATATAAATCATTGTAAAAACTAATTTATTAACATAAAAAAAAAGTAGAATACATTTCTCAAATTTCCAAGAAGGATCGGATGTTTCAGCAATGACATAGCAAACATTCCTTAGGAAGTCGAGCAGAATTTGATCCAATTTTTTTTGCTCAATTTACTGTCTCAATGATGTAATTTGTTCTGAATTGAATTCTTCCTAAGCAGTAAAAGATTTTAATTAATTAATTAATTGAGCTAATTGAAAAATTTAATAATCTACTTGCAACATTTGAACTCGATTTTATTTCATTTGTGCTTATGACTGTAAAGTAGTTTTTCCAGCCTCCTTATCTGGGACGAGGACAAAAAGTAATTAAAAATGTACTGAAGATCAGTTACTGGGCATATCTGTTTGATTATTTTTTATATTTTTCCAAATGTCTCATTTTTATGTAAAAAAATCAGTCCCGATTCTCTGAAAAGAGAAGTTTAGGAAAAAACAAATACAATAGCAAAACTGCGGATAGCGTATGATCAAAAATTAATGTCCATTTGTAATCACTTCCTAATTAGTGTAATATTCGTATTTTTGCGTTCATAGTGTGTCCAGAACCGACCAGAAGTCGAGACCTTGATCATGAAATTATCGAGTTTGACACTATAATTGTTTCTGTTGCTCACGCAAGAGAAAATCTCTCTGTACAATAAAATTGTCCCTTGGAAAATTTTAAGTTACACTTTTTGGATTCAAACATTATTGTGCCTAATGTCATACAAGTTTAGTGTAATTTTGTAAGAAAGTTTTCAAATTATGACTATAGCAGAATTTAAAATAAATTCGAACTTAAGTAAGGAACTAATTAAGTATTTAATTTGTTTAACTGAAAAGAGTCTAGAAAAGCAGTCAAGTATGGAAATGGGATAAAAGTAGAATTTTGCAAAAAAGTTGTCAAGTCCTTGAGATAATTTTCCTTTTTGTTTCAGCGTAAGAGTGAACGGTGTGTTCGATTGCAAGGTCTGCAAGGATTTGAAGGGCGAACAGGAAGAGTCCTTTGAGGACTCTTCTCCGGATTGTGCCCCAAAACCTCCAAAAAGAAAGGATCGACGCGAATCCTGCTGCCCAGAAAAGAAACTTATAAGGTATAGATTACCATAAGATAATTAGAAGTGTTCTAAATAATTTATAAGGCAGGATAAAAAAGAATTCCTTCTTCAACTTCAAAAAGTAAATTAAAAATATTATTGATTCATTGATTAAACATTTTTGACATCATATTTCGCGCCAGAATATTTGAAAACGACAGGTTATGTTTAAGTGTGGCATTACGATTTTGGCGGGAAATGTAAAATGAATGTTTTTTCTGGAATCGCCAAAATCTGGGAAACATGGAAAAAACAAATTCAAAATTGTATTATTCCAAATTGAAGACGATCATAAAAGTATTACATTCAGATTGATATTATTGAAAGCTTCCATTTAATAACAGATTTATTGATTCAAAATTGGTTAATCCTATCAAATTTTCAAACTGTACATGAAACTTCTAAAAAATGAATAATTTTAAACTAGAAACATTCAAGATTTAAAAACTTTGTTATAACTTAAGATAAACCCCTACGAAATTGGACAGTTTGAAATATATACAAATGGAGTTAATTAAAAAATGTAAAACTTTCTAAATTAAATAATTTAATAATGTAGACACTTTAAAATTAATACTATTACAGCATTTGAAATTTAACAGTATTAAATGAATCCTTCAAAATTTTACTTATAATTGTTTAACCATTAAGGCTTACAATGTGCAATTGTCAGATTTTGTAAATTTTTATCTGAAATGATGCTAGTAAAAATATTTTTCATTCAAAATGGCTATGTTGGAAATGATTTCAATTTTAAATTGTCCAATTTAACAAATTTTAATCATTGTTTAAAATTGTTTAACTAATGACTGATGCAAAATTTCAAACATTTTTAACCGCTTAAATCTTATGTTTATCAATTTGAAGTTATACATTTCTGAATGTTTCAATCTGAAATTATTAAATGCTGTACCTTTATATAATTAAGGATTTCAATTAGAAATTTGAACAGTTTTAAATGTTTGAATTTGAAATTTTTCGGCTAAGAAAGTTTTCTATTTCAGATTGTATTTTAAGTTTAAAACTCTTAAAATTGAATAAGTGATTAAAACTATCTACTTTTAATAATGTTGCATTTACATGGTTACGAATGGCAAGATATTAAATATGAACACTTAAAAGTTAAATAATTTCAAATTAGGAGCATTTATAAATTGAAAAAATTCGGATTAAAATCTTCCAATATGAAAAAAAATTATTTTAAATTACAATCCTTAATATTTATAACATTTCTATGTTAAGAACGTTTCAAAACGAAAAATTTAAAGTTCAAGTATTCAGAATTGGACAATTTTAAATTCAAATTTTACGTACAAAAGAAAATCTAATGTCAAATTGAAATAAGACTTAATATTTGAACAGTATTAAGATTTAACTGTTAAACATTAAATAATTTAACATGGAAAGCGTTTGTAATCGCTCAATTTTTAATTAAAAGATATAGAATTGAATAATTAAACAATTTTCGTCTTAAAAATTAAACAATTTTCTAATTGAACGCATTTAAATTTCAATAATCTTTCAAAGTGTAGCAATCAATAGACTTGCTTTCCAATTTGTACAATTTCCAAGTGAAAGCCTTAATTCTCGATCGTCTTAATAGAAAAAGCCCTACATTGATTTTAATTGAGAACAAGTAATTTTTTATTTGAATTTTTTGAAAGAAATCTTTTTATTTTGAATTTTGTACAAAGAATGTTTTGAATGTTGGCAATTTTATGAATTTATGTCTGTTTAAGTGGTTTCTTCTCCTATTTGGAAAATGTAATAATCTGAATAAATTGGTTTAGAATCAATCACAAATAAATCTTAAAGACTGGAGAAATTGAAATTGCTACAATTTTCAAGTCAATAACTTCCAAAATACTTCAAAATTAAGAAATCTTAAAAAAAAAGAATAAAAAATTCGAAACTGTTGAACTTTAAAAGTATTTTAATTTGAAAATCTTTTAATTAATACAGTTTTAAAATTCAGGGAACTCAGGTTCAGAATGAGTTTCATCTGTAAAATTTTCTGATTTGAAAATAATATTTTGAAATATGAAGATAATTAAAATATAGCTGTCTTTAAATTTTCTCTCTGGATTAAAAATTTTTAATTCATTGTAACTTTACTTGGATTTAAAAAATTGGAAAGATTTAGATTTTCAAAGAGTATTCAAAAAGATTTAAATTTGAGTCTAAATAATTGTAATATATGCTTATTCTTTCAGGATGTTTTTCCCCCTAGAATATTTTTCAGAGCAAAAAAGATTACGAAAGAAAATTAAATTATATTTCAGTAGTCTGGGTTCTGTGGCTTAAAATGCCAGATTCCTGTGCGGCTTCCCCAACCGGCCGCGAAGGGCAACCATTCAATTGATTAGAAAATATTTTTTATGTAACGACAATCATTTTTTTTTGTAGAAGTAACAGCGAGGAGAGAATTCTGGAAAATACAAGGAACCAGGCCAAAAGTATTCGAAGAGTGAGCAGCCACGAGGATTTTAACAGCGAAAAGCACCTGCATATTTTGTCCCAACTGCAGCCAGATATGGGACACGGAGTGGTGAGTAATTTTTAAATTCAGAAGTAAAAATCAAACTATTCACATTAACATTATAAACTTTAAAGCTCAAAAAGTACAAATTTTTATCTCAAGACTCAACATTCTTAGGTAGATAAAAACTCGCTATTCAAGGATTAAGTTTCTAAAGCAGAAATAAAAATTAGCTTTTGTGATTTAAGATGAAATATAAAAAGTTGTCTGAATTAAAGTCGTAGATTGAATAATCGTCGCATTAAGATCGAGAGAGCAAATTGTTTATTTAATTAGATTATCAACGACTCTACACGGACGCCGGTTTTCACCGGAAATTTATTCTATTTTTAATTTCCTGCTATGTTTGAGCTTACTCTATGTTTAGTTATTTTTTCCTCGTGTGGGAGTTTGCACTGGCTAAATTTGAAAATACCATAATGATCTTCGTAAATAGTGAATAATGTCTAGAGCGATAATTGTACATAAGCAAGTATATAAAAACTATTGCATTTTTTATTTGACAACAATTTTATTTTGCTTGCACATATACAGTGGGACAGAAGCCCACAAAAAACTGGCTAGAAGTCAAAAATTCCGACAAATAAATCCAGTATTTTTTCCGTGCCTGTCAAGAAATCGTGCTTTAAATTTCGAAACTTTTCAACAATTTTCTCTTATTCCATTAATCAAATATTTCGTGACCTAGGAAATATTTCGACATACAATATACATTCTTCGTTTCTACAATATTATTAAACATGTATTCGAAGGAGAAAAAAGAAAAAAAAACTTATTATCATTGATTCCGATTTACATGAAACTTATTTTCTAGGGACTTTTTGAGTAGCAGATTCAAAATACTGTACAAAATCAAATTGAAATTAAGGATCCAAAACGGCGACTAGGTTTTCATCCTCAGAATTATGCGATTTCTATCAAACTTTCTTATCTAGGGATTTTCTGAGTTAAAGATTTCAAATACTGAAATTTTTGTTTACTTTGGTTCAAAATTTTGGTTGTTCAAAAGTTGATATAAGTCCCACGATCTCGTAGGATGAGGGGGACCTGCGGGACAGAACGGTTCACTGTTTGAATGAAAAATAGTGATAGAACGCAAACATGCATAGAAATCTACAACATTCATCAAAACAATTTTTCAGTACAACCAGTAGTTTTAAAGTAATTAAAAAAAAACATGTTTTTTTCGGGTTTTCCCGGCAATTTTGAGAGAATTCCTCATACCGTTTTCTTCACTCTAGCCAAATTTTAAATAGTTGCTGTTTAGGTAGAATGGAGACAAATGAAAAGAAAGCCTAGGGATGTAACGTTACGAGCTTGTTAGATAACATTTAGAATTTAAACCCAGTAAGAAAATCCAACTATATTTTTGGGTAAAATGTCTTCTTTTTATTGAAAAGGCTAGTATTAACATATATTTTTGGTTCGGAATTCATCTCGTTTGGTTGAAAAGTTTGTTATTTAGTTAAAAATTTAATTCTTTTGTTGAAAAAGCAACTATATTGTTAAAAAGTCATCTTTTTATAAAAATTCAGCTACTTCGTTTTAAACCCATCTTTCCAGCTGAAGGTTCATCTCTTTGATTTAAAAATAAACTATTTTAATACAAATTTGTTTCATGTTTGGATGAAACATATTTTTTAACTGACAATTAAACTATTCCATTTTTGGATAAAAATTGATATTTTTCAGTTGAAAATTGAACTATTTGGATAAAAATTTATATTTTTAGTTGAAATATTATGCGTTTTGTTGAAAATTCGTCTTTCTGGTATAATTATAGTTGGGAATTCAACTTTTTTGTAGATAATTAGTATTTGGCATTAAAATTAAATAATTTAGTTGAAAGTGTATGTATTTTGTTCAACATTCGTCTTTTTTTATAGAACATTAATCTTCTTGGTTTAAAATTCATCTTTTTGGTTGAAAATTCAACAACTTTGTTCAAAATTCATATTCTTGTTGAAACAAAAATTTTATCTGGAAATTTAACTATTCCATGTTTGGTTAAAACTTTATCCTGTATGTTGGATAAGTTAGAAATTCGTCTTTTTGATAGAACATTATCCTTCTTGGTCGAAAATTCATCTTTTTGGTTGAAAATTTAACAACATTGTTGAAAATTCATGTTTTTATTAAAAATTATTTTTTTTTAATCTGAAAATTCAACTATTCCATGTTCAGTTAAAACTTCATCCTGCATATTAGATAAATTAGAAATTCGTCTTTTTTGATAGAACGTTAATCTTCTTAGCCGACAATTAATCTTTTTCGTTCAAAATTTAACAATTGTTGTTGAAAATTCGTTTTTTTTTCTAAAGTTTTTTTTTTATCAGTGTTTTTATCTGAAAATTTAACTGTTCCATTTTTGCTTGACATTTTATCGTGTATACTAGGCAAGATAAAAATTCAACTATTTGGTAAAAAATTCAACTTTTTAGTGGAAAATTCATCTATTTGGTAGAAAATTCATATATGTATTTAGTTAAGAAGTCGTCTTTTTGGTTAGAAAATTATTCTTGTTTGTTGAAAGTTCAACTTTCTGATTGAGAGTTTAACTATATTGTTAAAAATTCATCTTCCTTGATTGAAAATTATCATTTTTGTTAAAATTTCCTATTTTCCTATTTAAAAGCCCACTGTTTTCTAAAACATTCGACTTTTTAGCTTAAAAACTTTACTCTTTTGATGAAAATGCATCTTTTATGGTAGAAAAGTCATCCTCCTTGGTTGAAAATTTATCTTTCTTGGTTGAAAAGTAACTTTTTTGTTAACAATTCAACTGTCTTCGGAAAAATTTGTCTTCTTGACTTCAAATTTTTACTATTTGGTTAAATCTTTAACCATTTTTTGGAAAACTCGTCTCTTTGACTGGAAGGTTAATCTGGTTGGTAATGCAATTGTTTGAATATATATATATATATATATATATATATATATATATATATATATACCAATAAAATTATGAAAAGATCAGTATTTACAATTATATATGGCTGCAAATTTTATTACCTCTTTCTATCCTCATCTTGCCCGTTCGGTTTTAAGTACTAAAACATTTCTAAGAAACAATCGTCTATTAAGTTTTTGATTATATGATTTGAAATGATTGAAAATTGTGAGGAAAAGTAATTGAAACTAGTATTATATAATTTATACAGAAAAATACAGTCGTGATATGCTAATGCAGCAATCGTTTCAAATAAAGTAGCTTTGTGAAATAAAACTTTCGTTTAAACAAATCCAGGTGCAATAACTATTAGATTTATTCATTTGACACGTTTATTTTCTTTGTTAAAAGATTCATAGTTAAAAATATTAATTTTGAACGTTTAAAAGTTGACTAAAGTGCTCGGGATACTATGATTGTGTAAACAATAGTTAAGACCATATGAAGACAACTAGGTAAAAGATCAGTTTTTCGAAATCTTGTTTTTAACGGTTTTAAATAATTTAGGACACTATCGATAAATATTACGAATTGTATAAAAATGATTTCTTCTATCATAAAAAAATGAATTTAAAAATTACGAGTATGACAACAGGCTAAAGACTATTTAGTATTTTCTCTCCCGAACACAGAAAAGTTTTCAAAATAACTTTCAATTAATTTTACATTGTAAATAACCACATACTTTTCTAACTTTCGCCGAATTTCCTGTCGTAATTATAGTCTAGAAATCAATTTATTTTTGGTCTTTATCCAGTTCTCATTTTAATAATTTTATCAATTCTTGTATTCCAGTACGCACGCTTTTTTTGACATTCTGGCCTATCACAGAATTTATAAGTGGCAGATATTTATCAGATTCGAGAAAGTCCTTACTGCATTTTTTTCGGAAAACACATAGTTTCAATATTTTTAAAATGAACAAATATATAAAGACTATTTTGTTTTTCTTTCCTCCCATGCATAAAAATCGTTTTCTTAATGTTTTTACCTTTTTTATTGCAGTGCTTTTGAGCGTCGCATGATTCTATAATCTTATCAGTATTTTATATTTCAAAACCTATTACTGAATTTTTTTTGTTCAAACTTTAAAATTTCATTTTTGGTTTTTATCTAGTTGTCAATCTCCTGTCTTCATATTCGAAATTTTATGTGATCTATAGCTTGTTCTTAGCCAAGTCATTTTTTTCGAAAACTTTTACAATTTGTAGAATTCTGAATTTTCTTAAGGTAAAGAAGAAATTTTACTACTTTTGTTTCTTGAAAGTCCCGAATTTACACTGTTACATAAACGTAAATAGGTATGTGTTTAATATTAAAAAAATGTTTTTTCTTTTCAGAGATGTGGAGGGTTGCCTCTTCACGAGAGGACCAATGTTTCTCCAGTTTCAACAAAACCATCTCAACTGCCATCGCCCAGTGATGCTGTCCTGGCCATTGAAAGATTCGAGTGTGATGCCGAACGCATGAGAAATAGTGAAAGATTCAGCAGAAGTATCACTCCACATGGAAGACGTCAAATTAGACGTCGGAGGATTCACAAATCCTCTCATTTCGATCAGGGTGCTAGTAAAGTACGTGAAATATATTTAAATTTTGCAAAATTTCAAGATTTAGTATATTTGTATAATATTGACCAGAGTTTTTACCCTACCTAGAAAACCTAATAAGCCTGGAATTGTCAAGAAACTTTTATATACCTGGAAAAACCTGGGAATGTCAGGGAATTTTTTTAATAATCAGGGCATTTTTTCGAGAGCATGCTTTATTTTTTTTTTTGAATTGCAATATAAAATTTAATAACAATGATTCTTCATTTTTTTCAACTGAAAATTTAACTTTTCTGTTTTTGGTTGAAAATTGATCGTTTTTAGTTTGAAATTCGTGCATTTTGTTTGAAAATTCGTTCTTTTTGGTAGAGAACTAATCTTCTGGGTTGAAAATTTATCTTTTTTCAACTGTTTTTGATTAAAAGTAAAAATATTTCTTGATTGAAATAACAAGTACTAAATTTTTGGTTCAGAATTTATATTTTTTGGAATGATACTGAAAATTTAACTATTCCAGTGGAAACTTTAACACTATTGTTGAAATTTTTTTTTGTCTGAAAATTAATTTCTTTTAAACTGAAAATGTAACTATTCCAGTTAAATGATCGTCATTTTAGTTCAAAATTCATCTTTTTGGATTGAGATTCAACTCTTCCAGTTGAAGATTCATAATTTTAGTTGAAAATTCATCAGTTTGGTTGAAAAATAATTTTTAACTGAAAATTTAACTATTCCATTTTTGGTTAAGATTTTATCTTTTTAAGTACAAAATTCAACTGTTTGGTAGAAAATTTGTCTTTTTTAGTTGAAAATTCAACTATTTCATTGAAAATTCATGTATTTTGATGAAAAATCGTCTGTTTTGTAGAAAATTAATCTTCTTGTTTGAAAATTCGTTTTCTAGTTAGAAAATTCATCTTTGTGCTTGAAGATTCAACTATTCCAGTTAAATATTTATCATTTTAGTTGAAAATTCATCTTTTTGGCTGGAAATAAATATACTTGGTTGAAAGTTTAACTTTTTTAATAAAAAATTATCTTTTTGGTTTTAAATTAATTTATTCCAGTTAAAAATTTACCATTTTAGGTGAAAATTGATCTTTTTGGTTTAAGATTCATTTATTGCAATTGAAGATTCATCATTTTAGTTGAAAATTACTTTTTTTTTACTGAAAATTGAAATTTTCTAGTTTTGGTTGAAAATTGATGTATTTTAGTATAAGATTCAACTTTTTTTTTAAACTTTGTCTTTTCTAGTTGAAAATTCATGTATTTTGTTGAAAAAACGTATTTTTTGTAGAAAATTATTATTATTATTTTTTTTTTTCAAATTCATCCTCTTGTTTGCAAATTCATAATTTTGGTTGAAAATAAAACTACTTGGTTGAAAGTTAAACTCTGTTGTTAAAAATTCATTTATTTAAGTTGAAGATTCATCATTTTAGTTGAGAATTCATTACTATGGTTGAAAATTATTTTTTTCTATGGAAAACTAATTTTTTAACTGAAAATTTAACTATTCCATTTTTGGTTAAAATTTTATCTCTAAGTACAAAATTTAACTGTTTGGTAGAAAATTGGTCTTTTATAGTTGAAAATTCAACTATTTCGTTAAAGATAAATAAATTTATTTTCGTATTTTGATGAAAAATCATCTGTTTTGTAGAGAATTAATCTTCTTGTTTGAAAATTCGTCTTCTAGTTTGAAAATTCAATTTTGTGCTTGAAGATTCAACTATTCCAGTTAAATATTCATCATTTTAGTTGAAAATGCATCTTTTTGGCTGGAAATAAATATACTTGGTTGAAAGTTTAACCTTTTTAAATAAAAAATTATCTTTTTGGTTTTAAATTATTCTATTCCAGTTAAAAATTTATCATTTTAGGTGAAAATTGATCTTTTTGGTTTAAGATTCATTAATTGCAGTTGAAGATTCATCATTTTAGTTGAAAATTACTTTTTTTGACTGAAAATTGAAATATTCCAGTTTTGGTTAAAAATTGATGTATTTTAGTATAAGATTCAACTTTTTTTAACTTTTGTTGAAAAAACGTATTATTTGTAGAAAATTATTATTATTTTTTTTTTTTCAAATTCATCCTCTTTTTTCCAAATTCATCATTTTGGTTGAAAATAAAACTACTTGGTTGAAAGTTAAACTCTTCTGTTAAAAATTCATTTATTTAAGTTGAAGATTCATCATTTTAGTTGAGAATTCATTACTTTGGTTGAAAATTATTTTTTTCTATGGAAAACTAATTTTTTAATTGAAAATTTAACTATTCCAGTTTTGGTGAAAAACTGATCTCATTTAGATCAAACTTTAAATTTTTGGTTAAAAATTGTTCTTATCTTTTTTAATTGGAAATTCAATTATTTAGTTGAGAATTTATGTATTTTGTTGAAAAATCGTTTTCTTTTTGTATACAATTAATCTCATTGGTTGCAAACTCAACTGTTTGGTTAAGAATTCATCTATCTTGTTGAAAATGCAATATTTTTACTTGAAAAGTTGGGAATTTAAAGCGAATTCAACTGAGTTTAATATAGTACCCACATTATACCATTAATTATTATTATTATACCATTAAGCCATTTCCCTTTCGGGGTAGGCGTGACTTGCTCGGTTGGAAAGTAGTGGGATGGGTATATAGGTGTAAAGTAGGTCGTTATATGGTATAAGGTAGATAGGTATGTAGGTATATGTGTTATGGTATAGATATTTTAGATTGATCTGGAGTTTTCGTGTTATTTATTCAAATAACACGTTCACTCCGCAACACTGCTCCGACCCAGGTTGCTGATCAATCTCTCTAGCGATCATCCCAAGTGAGGAGCCTCACAAAATTGTTATGTATGGTTCCCCACTTGGGCCCATTAGTATCCAAGGTCTTTGTTTCAGGCATCATTCACTCTATTGTCACTCTGCTTATAAACTATTTGTCGCCACACATTTCTGTCCTGGCATACTACTCTAGCTTCCTTTACGTCCATGCATTTCTTCATGCAAGCTCTTCTGTTCCTATGACTTCTTATGTCTCTTCGGATCAATGTCTCATTTACAGATTCTAACCATTCTTTCGGCGGTCTACCTCTGGGCATTCTGCCATTTACTTTACCTTTATATACTTGCTTCGTCAGTCGTTCATTTTTCATTCTTTCAAGATGTCCGAACCATCTTAACTGATTTCTTTCCCATATGTCAACTAGCGTGTCTCCTGTACCACATTCTTTGAGGATTATCTCGTTTCGGACTTTGTCCATCAGTGTTTTTCCGCATATTATGCGCAGAGGTTTCATGCCGATCGCGTTGATTTTTCTCCTGTCCTTTTCTTGACAGGTCCATGCCTCGCTACCGTATAGTACAGTTGGTACGAATATGGAATTATGTATGGCCATTTTAGCTTTTTTTGATATGTTTTTATTCGTGAGGATGGATCCTGCTCTACCGATAACCTGCTTACCCTTATTTATGCGCCTATCTAATTCCCCATCTATTTTTCCGTCGCTAGTGAATAGACTACCTAGATATACGTACTTGTCAACTTGTTCTAATCTCACATCATTTAGGACAATGTTGCATATTGTTTTCTCACTTTTTCCCTCAAAAACCATGACTTTCGTTTTATTCACGTTAATTTTGAGGTCCATGTTCTTCATGCTTGTGTTAAGTTTAGTCAACATTCTTTGCAAGTCTTCGACTGATTCTGCCATAACAATCTTGTCATCTGCGAAAGCCAACCCACGTACTTTGACGGTTTCGAGATCTATACCTTTTTCGTTGAAGAGGGCAGTTCTTAGACACTTATCCATGAATATGATAAATAGCCACGAGGACATAACGCATCCTTGTTTCACGCCTTGCATAATATCGAACCAGTCACTCAGTTTCCCATTTACCCTTACACTTGCTTTACTACCCGTATATATTGTTTTTATTGCTTGTAGGAGCCCTCCATTCACTCCATACTCTTTAAGGACTTCCCAAAGTTTACTTCTATTTACCGTGTCGAAAGCTTTTTCTAGGTCAATAAATGCACAGAAAACTTTCTTTCCTACTCTCAAGCTTTTTTCTGTGATCTGTCTTAGGCTAAATATCTGATCTGTACATGATCTTCCTGGCATAAATCCACTTTGGACTTCCCATATCTTCTCTTCTGTAATTTCCATTACCCTACGAATAAGTATTTTTGAGTATATTTTACTTACGGTACTTAGTAGGCTGATACCTCTGTAATTACTGCAGTTGCTTTTATCTCCCTTTTTATATATTGGTACAATAATCGCCTTTCTCCAATCGTCTGGGACTTCTCCTGTCTCGAAACATAAATTTATCAATTCGCACAACCTGTGAGGTATGTACTCGCCACCGTATTTAAGCATTTCAGCGCTAATACTGTCTAAACCAGCAGCCTTACCGTTTTTCAAGTTGTTAATTATATCTCTGACCACATTAATTTTACTTAAATATGCACTACATTTTAAGTATAAGAAAATATAATAGAAACTTGTGTGAAATATTATTTAAATTCATGGAGTTTAGACACAAATTCAAGATGTGATTAATTCTGTTTTCAGTATTAATTAATTACTTAATTAATTGATGGTGCCAATATATTTAAGAATATCTTATAATATAATTTGTCGAAGCTTCCTGAACTAAAGATTTTAATTGAATCTATAGAAACTGAAGAAAAAAAAACATTGTTTTTATAATAAACTCGCAAAACTGTATACATATTCCGAGTCGATTGTTTAAAAAAATGTAAATTATTTGTATGGCTCCGTATTATGAAAAATTATACCTGGAAAAAACTTGAGATACCTGGAAAAAACCTGGAATTGTTAGGTAATTTTTTTCTAGGATTTGAGTAGACACCCTGTTGACATACAATTTATTACTATTTATTTAATAATTAATTAACTGCTTTTTAGACTGGAAGTTAAAATAATATTTTAAGTCAACATCAAAAAATCAGATAAAAACCTCAAACAAAATGAAATATAAATAAATAATTACTCTCACGAAACTGAAATCTACATGTTTGAACTTTCGAAAAGTGTCACGTTCAGCACGATAATTAATTTGTAGTCGAAATCGGTGCCATTGAATAAATCGCTCGTGATTTATTGATTAACATCACTTAATATCACTTTTCTGTTTTCAGGAAAACAAAGAGTGTTCAGAAAATGATTACACGGCTCCTAAGAGTCCGAAGAATATGCATGGATCAGGTCAGAGTTTTTTGGAGATGCTGAGCAGTGGACCAAGCAGATCTCCTTCTCCGGCTCGTCCACCAGTTGTCGACCACGAGGACTTAAATAATCCGACTTTGACGAATTGGGGATTCCAACATCGGCCAGGCATTGTAAGTTTAATTTTAAACTGATGTGAACGAATTACAAGATTCTATCTTGGCTAGCAAACTCGGAAAGCTATGTTGAACCAGTAAATTGGGAAAACCCCAGGGAATTAGAGTGAAAATATTGTTGGAAGACGTTAATTATTTTACTTTATATAATATTTTTTAATATATAAATATTTTTTAATACGAAAATCGTTTCAATTCTTATTTTTGGTTTAGGTTGAAAAACTATCCTAGCTTTTCAGTTATTTTCCACTTTGAACCGCTTGAAAAAACTTATTATAGACTTTCAGTATCTTTTTTAAAAATAAGGTTGATAGAATTTAAAATTAAATAGTTTCAGGTGGAAATGAACAAAATTATTTGGTTTCTAATTGAAATTAGAGTTGTAGGATTAGAAATTAAAGTCTTTTAATTGTTCAGTTATTTTGATTACTTATTTTCAAGTTATTTTGAATGGCAGTGAATTTATTTTTTGACCGGAAATTTTTCGAAATATTTAGTATAAAAACTTATTCACACACATTATGTGTTGGGTTTTAAACTCATTAAAATTTCCAATGTTCGAATTACACAATTTGATTAAGGGCAAAAAGTTTAAAATTGTTTAATTTTGATGGCTTCAATTTGAATATTTTTGTTTTGAAATAAAACAATTAAAAATAACAGTTTTCAATGTTTGGACATTTTAAATTTTCAAGTATTTCAAATTAAACAATTTCTACTTGTTCTATAATTGTAATTAAATATAAATTCTTTAAGCATAAACAATATTTTCAATTAAAAATGTTAACAAGTGGGCTATTTAACTCAACAATTCTAAAGTTACAGAATTTTAAGTTTGAAACGTTCAAAATTAAATAATTTATTTTTGATTGGCGCTTCATAAATTAGATACTTACTTTCGAATAATTTGAATTTCCAAAATTAATTAATGATTTTAATTATAAAATTGGAACTAAAATGATTGCATTTGGAAAAGTATGAGGCACAATTTGATAGCTGTTAATTTGGAATATTTCAATTTAACGATTGTAATTTAAAAATTTCCAGGGTTCAAGCGAAATTTGGTATCGTTTAGTTTTCCACACTTTATATTTGAAAAAATAATTTTGAATTACTTAATGTTCAAATCACTTGAATTTGAACATTTTTTTATTATTCCATTTTTAAGGTTTAAAATTTAAAAATCTTTTGATGTTGATCGGGGTGAAAATAACATTAAATGTAGATCTTGATGAAGTTTGTAATTTCCAATTTAGACATTTTTTTTCAATTGAAAATTGTGCTTTTCTGAATGCCTAATTCAAACAAGGTTACATTGAGACCTCAAGTTAAAAAATATGTAACTTTAAAGTTTCCATTTTTTCTTTTCTTTACGATTTCTTAGATGAGAAAATTCAAAATTGTTTGGTTAAATTAAATTGTTGAAAATTGTACAATTTCTTATTGAAAGTGTAAATAGTTAAATGATTAAATTGAAAATGCTAAAAATTAGAAAATTTTGTAATATCAAAAGTTGGACATTTTGAAAGTGAAAGCCTTATTATTTGCCCAATTTAAAGTTTGATATGTTTAATGTCTAATTATAAATTTAAATCTTTCAACTTTTAAGAACTTTCAATTAAAAGTTTTGAAATAATTTTAGACTGAAAGATTTTAAATTATTTTGTGAGTTTCAGTTTACTATTTTGAAAGTGGGCTACTTTGAATTATGAGTGCTTGAAATTAAAGACATTTGAAACCAAATGTTCAAAATTTTACAATTTCTATTTGTAATTCTTCACAGGTAAATAATTTTACAATTGAAAACACTACGAACTTAATCCTACGTAATTTCAGTTTGATACTGTGTGCATTGAAAAACTTTAAACAATTGTGTGTGAATTTTGATGATTCTGAACTGAAAACATCAAAAGTGTAAAAATTGATTTTCATGTGAAAGGGACCATTTTAAAAAGAAAGCGCTCAAATTGAAAAAAATTTGAGATTGGAAAATGAATATTTAGTTCGATTTTAAGTCGTTATTGTGCAATTCAAAAATTACTTGTACAATTTTTAATTGAATTATTAAATCCTAGTTTAAAATGTTACATAATTATATTGAAAACTTTCATCATCGACTAGTTTTGAATTAAAAATTCATAAATCAAAATTAAAAAATTTAATGGCTCAATTTTGCAAAATTTCAAATTGAAAATTTTATTAGTTGCAAAATTGTTAGCGTTTATTTTTCAATCTCTCGTATTTTGGTTGCCCTCAAAGTTTGAAGGCTCCTGCCTCGAAATTGTACAATATTGAACGTTCGAGTTCAAAACTGTCCAATTTTGAATCTTCAATTAAGATGAATTTTTATAATTTCCTGAATACTTAAAATTACAAATTGGTCAATTTTGAAGACCAGAATTTGGAAATTGAAATGACCCAGGAAAAATTAATTCCAGGACGAAGAAGCGAATGCCGGAGTAGGAGCAATGCTCTCGCCCAGGAACTCTCTCCTCGTCCCAAGAAGATTCTATTCCGAGGACGAGGACCAACACGACGTCCCAAATGCAAACGACCTGAGTCTGAAAAATCTAGCAAAACACATAAGCGGCCTGAAAAAGAAGATTAAACGATACGAAGAGGAATTTGAGGAAAACTTTGGTTATCGTCCAAGTCACTCGGACAAGATGAGCAACCGCGATATAAAAAAGATGTGCTCAGAATTAAATAAGGTTCGAAAAGAGCATAAAACTTTAAGGGAAGGCCTCATTGGCGTTTTGCTACGTAGCAACGATAACGGCGTTAATGAACGAAGTCCAACGAATAATAATAACAGTCAAGAGAAGTCAAGAATCAGTTCAATGGAGGAAATGGTTAAGGATGTTGAGAGAAAACTTGCCGAGAAGAGAATCAAATATAACAGACCGGAAAATATGGAAGAGTTGACTTACGAACAACTAATGGATGAAAAAACTGCCGTGCAGAAAGCTTTACTTCATATTGAGAATGTTTTTGGGAGGCCGGTTTCTAAAGAAGATCGAGCAATCGTCAGATCTTTGTATGATAAATACAGAACACTCAAGAGGCTTTTGATCCGGGTTGGAGCAGTGAGTTTTCTTTAAATTATTTCAAATTTCAGGGCTCGTACTCAAGCAACTATTGATAATATTTGCCACTTTTTTTTAATGATGACACTAGTTTCTCGCAATTGCCCGTTAGTGCCACAAATTCGTGTTTTGGGTTAAATATTCAACCCTTTTCGTATAATATTAACGTTTTGTTTAAAATTCATATTTTGTTGCTGATAAGTCAACTGAAATCTTTTTTGGATGAAAAATATTTTTTCTGAAAATTTGTCTTTTTAATTTACAAGTTTTTTTTAGTAGAAATATTGCATCTTTTTTGGACAATAATCCAACTCTTTTATTGAAAATTCAACTACTTCTTAAAAAATGTACTTTTTGTTAAAAATGTGCATGTTTCTGTAGAAAAGTCTATTGAAATCGTTTTGGATCTGTTTTAGTAGAATTTTAATTTTTCTTGGACAAAAATGCAACTGCTTGGTTGAAAATTTAACAATCTTTTGGTAAAGTCATACTTTTTGGTTAAAAATTCGACTATTTAGCAGAAAATTAACTAATAAGTTACAATTCTTATTTTGGTGTTGGAAAGTGAACTGGAATCTTCTTTGGATGAAAATTTAATTATTAAAAATTTTTTTTTTCAATTCATCTGTTTTAAAAGAAATATTCCATTCAACACTGTTTTGAAAATCTGTCTTTCTGATTTCAAAATTCACCTGTTTTAGCCGAAATTACATCTTTCTTGGACTCTTTTTTTGAAACTTTTTTAAATTATAAATTCATCGGTTTTAAGAGAAATTTCATAATTCTTGGAAAAAATGCAACTGTTTGATTGAAAATAAAACTATTTTGTTAAAAAGTCATACTTTTGGTTGAAAATTCTACTGCTCGGTTGAAAATTTAACTATTTCTTACAAAATTTACTTTTTGTTTAGAATTCATAATTCGTTGTTAAAAAATAAACTGAAAGCTTTTCTGGATGAAAGTTCAACTTTAAAAAAATTGTCCTATTTCATTAAAAATTCATGTGTTTTAGTACGAATTTAACCTTTTTCGGATAAAAATGCATCTATTGGGTAGAGAATTCAACAATTTCGTTAAAAAGTTTGTTTTTTTTTGCAAATTTCGTCTTTTTGGATTGAAAATTCATTTATTTTCATAGAAACTTATTTCTTGGTTAAAAATTCATATTTTGATCGTTAAAAGTCCACTAAAATCTTTTTTAACAGAAAATTCAACTGTTCTTTATTTATCTTTTTGATTTATAAATTCATCAGCTTTGGTAGGTATTTCTGTTTTTCTAATGAAAATGCAACTTTTTGGTTGAAAATTATTCTTCTTTGCTTGAGTATTCAACTATTTTATTTGAAAGATTTCGTTGAATAACTTTGTTGAGAATCATTTTTTTTTTTAAGAGATATTTTTAGTAGAAAATTCATCTCTTTGGTTGAAAGTTTAACTAATTTGCGGAAAATTAATCTTTTCAAATTGAAAATTCAACTACTTGGGTGAAAATTAAACTACATTGTTAAAAATTTATTTTTTTGATTGAAGGCTCGCCTTTGATTAAAAATTTAACTGTTTAGCGGAAATAATTCTTTTTTTGGTTTAAAATTAATTTTTTAACTGAAAATGTAACCTTACCATTTTTGTTAAGATTGATCTTTTTTAGTTGAAAATTCTAGTTGAAAAATAATTTTTTGCTGAAGTCATATTTTTTGTTTGTAAATGCAATTTTTGCAGAGAAAATTCGCCTTGTGGCTTGAAGGTTCAACAATTTAGGTGAAATTTTCTTTCTTCAGTGAAAAATCTTTATTAATTTATTGAAAATTTGTCATTTTGGTTTTAAACAACTTTTTCTTTTGGTATAATTTTCATGGTTTTTGATTGAAATATAAAATATGACACTTTTTGTTGGGAATTTATATTTTTAGGTTGAAAATTTAACTGCTATGTAAAATTTTTAATTATTTTGTTGAAAATTCAAGTATTTTGTTATAAAGCCATCTTTTATAGTAGAAAAGACTTTTTTTTAAAAATAAATTAACAAATTTGAAAATTTTTAATTTGTATCCAAAATACTGTTTTATTCCGTTTATAAAAAATCCGATGTTAAAAGTATTTCAAGATTAAAATGCTGGTATTTGAATCTTAATGATCAAGAAAAATTAAAAATAGACAAGGAGAAATAAGTGAATTCTGAAACAGAAGTTCTCGGACACCGTGCCTAATTCTGCTAGTAATAACTAGTAAAACATTTTTGGAAACTAAAAATTACGTACAGAAAGAGTGGGGGGGGGGGAGAAAAAATTTGATAAAAGGGGGGGGGGGGGGGGTCTCAGAGAGGGCCCATGATCCGTTACGTAATTTAAGTACGGCCCCTAACATGTCTGCCATATCCAGTACAGAAATATATACCGGAAAAAAGTCCCAAAGGCTAATATACAAAAATTAATTTTGAATACTATAAATTCACCTATTTTTTATTACCTTCCATCTGAGGCCTCGTATTGCATGTCATTTTTTATCGTTTTCGACTTTTTCAAGAAAATATTTGAAAATTCTACCATTTTTAATTTGTAACACTTAATGGTTGAATATTTCAAAGTCAAAAACGTCCAAAATAGAATATTGTCAAATTCGAAAAGAGTTTTTGCCCTTTTAGAATTCCAAACTTTGGTTTTTATGCCCTTTCGGTGTGCCAAATGTTGGCGTTTATGCCCTTTTTCTGTGCCAAGTTTATATTTCATTCGTACTGCTTTAAAGTATAATTTAAAATAAGAGCCTTAATAGTCAATCAAATTGAAAGCATTGAAAATTAAAAAACATTATAATTGAACGAGTTTTAAAATTAGCTATTTGCTTTACTCACAACCAAGAAAAAATATATAAAATTGGAATCATAGAAAATTAGAAAAGATTATTATTGAAGAATTAAAAAATAAATAAGTTCGAAATTTAACAATATTGAAATGTAATTGGCTTCAAGAATAAAAAATGCTAAATAAAACCATTTATCTTTTTTAAATATAAAAAATTTCCCAGTTTTCTGTTTCGAAAATATTTAGTTAAAATTAGAAATCTTTTCAGGATTAATACAAATTCAAATGGAAAATATTCGAGTTTAGGAAAAAGAGCACAACAGAAAATTGAAATTTAAGATTCTGCAAATTTATTTCAAACTTCTAGCCTAAATAGTTACGCAATTTAAAATTTTAAATGTTCAGTGTTTAATAATTTGTATTTTTAAATATTCTACATAGAGGAAGAACTTTGAATTAAAAGTGTTGCATCAAATTAAATTGAAACATTCAATACTGTTTGACTTAAAATTTATATTAACTAGAATTGCTACAATTTTAATTAACCTAAATCACTAGATTTCTATTCCAGTCAACTAGAATTGGGTTTCAATTGCAGAATTGACTATAATTCAATTGAAATTAATTAGAATTCAGTTTTTATATTAATTATAAATTTAATTTGAATTGCTAGATTTACATTTATATTAACTCAAATCAAATTTAAATGAACTAGAATTCCGTTTAAATTTGTAGAATATAATTATAATTAATTAGAATTCCACACTTGAATTGACAAGAATTCTACTTGAATTACTTTTCATTGTTAGGATTGTATTTAAATTGCCAGATTTATATTTATATTAACTAGAATTCAGTTTGAATTAACTAGAAAAGAAACACACGCGCGATTGTTTTTGGCCTCACGCAATTTTTAAATTAAAATATAAAATTAATATTAACATAAAGTTTTTGCAATTCACAGTATCTATCATCATAAATAATAGAAAAGCAATAAAGACAATATTCCCTTGCGAAAAAGTATGGTAGGAAAATCATTATAGGCCAATGATGATTTTCCTATATTTTTTTTGCGATTACAAGAATAATTATAGGAAAAATTACCGAAAAAATATAGGAAATTAATTATAGACATGAATAATATTAAAATATTGAAATAATTAATGCAAAAAACAGAAGAAAGTATAAATTAATAAAGTATTCTGAACAGCTCACACAAAAGTACATAAGGAATTGACATATTTGAAAAAGTTTTGTTAATTTTCCATGTAATGCTGTGTGATTATTTCAAAATAAATAATTAATTTATACTCCTATATTTTGCATTAATTATTCCAATATTTTTATATTATTCATTCCTGTAATTATTTTCCTATAAATAGGAAATGCATTATAGGAAAATCATCATAGGCCTATAATGATTTTCCTATCGTACTTTTTCGGGAGAATGGAGTGAATCCGGGCCCTGAAATTTATCTTTCACTTTGAATTCGTGGATATTGATTGACTGATTGATTGTTTATTTGATTTCATAGAGTAAGAATAAGGACAGCATGTCAGAATTGGCGACAATTCTAGAACACGAAGCTATGGATTTCACATCTTCTTCTTTGCCTGGAAATCCATGCGATGGAGAAAGAAGAGCTAGTGAACCGGACATGTCTCATCGAGGAATTTTAGATTGCATTGAGAATATAGATCAGCTTCCAACTGACAGTGACAGTCAACACAGCAGCAGCGAAGGAAGTCGGGGTGTTGTAGAAAGTCTTCACGCTATGCCACAGTCAGTATTTTTTTAATCAACTTGTATTTCTTGGAATCTATTATTTTAAATTACTTTTTTAACCACATTCCTGTCAATTCAATTCTGCAGTTCAATATTAGGAAATTAAGTAATTTGTTATACACTGCCGGTCAAAAGTTTAAGGACACCTCTTTTTTAATGACTGATTAAGCTCTTAAAATTGTGTATAAAATGAGCCCAGGATGAAGCCAATTTGTCTATTTTTTAAGTAGATTTTGAAAAAATAGTGTAAATTTCAATGTTTTCTTAAATGTTCAATAACTTCTGAAATAATTAACATTTTTTAATGTTCTTGGGCTGATTTTAAAGCTATTTTTCCACAGTATCGCAACAGCTTATGAGTATAAGTCTAAAAGAAAGTTTAATCACACTGCAAGAACTTAAAGTTGTAACTGAAAAGTTGGGAAAAATTGAAAACATAATATGTGTTGGCAATTAAAAATAAAAATAAAAGAAATATATATTTTGAGGGACTTTCATAGAAACTTTATGATTATATGTTTCATATATTTTACAAAAATATTGTTCTTATTACAAAGAATATTGCAATTTTTCCAACTTTTTAGTTACAACTTTAAGTTCTTACAGTGTGATTAAATTTTCTTTTAGACTTCTACTCATAAGCTGGTGCGATACTGTGAAAAAATAGCTTTAAAATCAGCCCAAGAACATTAAAAAATATTAATTATTTCAGAAGTTATTGAACATTTAAGAAAACATTGAAATTTACACTATTCTTTCAAAATCTACTTAAAAAATAGACAAATTGGCTTCATCCTGGGCTCATTTTATACAGAATTTTAAGAGCATTGAACCCTTTGAAGAAAAAATTTTTTAGCTCTGACATAATTAAAATTAAGATAACTTAATCAGTCATTAAAAAAGAGGTGTCCTTAAACTTTTGACCGGCAGTGTATATATTTTTTAAGAAGTCGACAACTTTTTGTGGATAATGCAAAATCGCTAGAATGAGCCTTATGCTCTATTGCTGTTCCACTTTTCAAATACGAAACAAAATTGCTATGACTTCAATTTAAAATTGAAAAGGATTTCAACTTTGTATTGAACATTTTTTAATTTGGACTGGATTAATTTTGAAATATTTAATTTGGTATACTTTCAAATTTAAAATAATTTAATTTAAAAAATGTTTATTGTAAGGGTATGAAAGAATTTTTAAGTTTATAATGATAAATATTATTAATTCAAATATACAAATTTCATATTATATCAAAGCAAAAATTCATTCAAAGCAATTTAAATTTAAAATTATTCAAATTTAGACGTTTTGAGCCTGAAATTGATCAATTTCATTATTTTAGTTACAAACGCTTCCTACTTCAAAGGCTTCAAACTCAAAATTATTGAAAATATTATGGTTTTTAATTTGATAGTATGCAATGTTGCATTAGGGTTCTCCAAAAAAAATTTATCAGAATTTTTATGGGGACATCCCCCAAATTTGTTCGAATCCACCCAAAAATCGTATTCAAAATCCTCAATATTATCTCAATTGAGTTGAAACTCAACATTGCTCTTTACCATTAGCCATAGAATACGAATAAAATATCACTTTTCAAATATCACCCCCATAAGTCTATTTTATAGGGTCCCAAAGAAACCCCAAAAGTGAAAAAATGGATTTTGCGAGTTTTTGGCGCTAATTATGATTTTTTTTGCGGTTTTTTTTATGCGAATTGTTTCTAATACATAAAATATTACTTTATACTGAAAATTATATATTTTCATGAATTTTTTAAACAATGTATTATTGTTTTTAGCAAATTTCTCATAGAATTGAGTTTAAAGACGCGGTTTTTTCACAAATTTTCCATTTGTTGTCCAATTTTCGATCAGAGCGAAGTGAAAGTTCATCAATGTTAATAATAGTAATTGTTTAAACAATTCATTATAATTATTAATAATATTATATTTGAATAATACTAGAAAGATGCGTTTTTTTATTTATGGGTTTTTGTCCAATATTCATTTGGAGTGAAGTGATAATGAATTTAAGTTAACAAAATAATTGTTTAAACAATTTATTATCATTGTTAATATTCTCTTTGCTTAATTGGTAGAATGTTGCGGTTTTTTTTAAATTTCTGGCTTTTTGTTTAATTTTCATTTGGAGTGAAGTAATAATGAATTCAAGTTAACAAAATAATTGTTTAAACAATTCATTATCATTGTTGATAATATTCTCTTTGCTTAATTGGTAGAATTTTGCGGTTTTTCCTGAAATTTTCAACTGTTTGTATATTTTTTATTAGGTGTGACTTGATAATTAATTAGATTTAGCAAAAATAATTCTTTAAACAAATTATTTTTTTTTATGACCATCTTCATCTATATCAATTGCGCCTGATAGTGTGGTTTTTCGGCAATTTTTACCTTTCTGTCCTTTTTTCACTTAGTGAGTTAATAATTAATTAAAGTTAAGAAAAAAGTTGTTTGAACAATTCAATATTGTTTATCACTATATTTTTTTATAAAAGTGCTAGAAAGTGGCGGTTTTTTCTAAAATCTTTCACTTTGCATCGTCTTTTTATTTACGAACAAATAATATGTCAAACACAACAAAAATGTTTTTCGAATGGTATTGTTGTTTCAAGTGAATTATTTTTGCTCTTTTCCAAATGCTTGAAAAATTAATTTAAAAAAAAAGCTATTTTACACAAGAGGCAAAAACAAAGAATTTCAAATATCTGTTTTATTTCAGAGAAATATATATTCACGAAAAAGAAACAGAATATTTAATATATAGTTATCTCTAATGTTTATTTATTGTTAGTAATCAAGCAGGCGAAGCAAAGTGAAAGATTTCAGAAAAAACCGCCACTTTCTAGCACTTATCTAAGAAAAGGTAGTTATAAACAATATTAAATTGTTTAAACAATATTTTTGTTAACTTTATTTAATTATTACCTCAATCAGTGAAAAAAGGACAGAAAGGTAAAAATTGCCGAAAAACCGCAACTATTAGGCGCAATCGATATAGATGAAGATAGTCATAAACAATAATAATTTCTTTAAACTTTCTAGCACTTTTATAAAAAAAGATAGTGATAAACAATATTCAATTGTTTTAACAACTTCTAATTAATTATTAACTGACGCCTAATAAAAAATAGACAAACAGTTCAAAATTTCAGAAAAAACCGCAACATTCTACCAATTAAGCAAAGAGAATATTATTAATAATGATGATAAATTGTTTAAACAATTATTTTGTTAACTTAAATTCATTTTCACTTCACTCCAAATGAATATTGGACAAACAGCCATAAATAAAAAACGCATCTTTCTAGTATTATTCAAATATAATATTATTAATAATTATAATAAATTTTTTAAACAATCACTATTGTTAACATTGATGAACTTTCACTTCGCTCTGATTGAAAATTGGACAACAAATGGAAAATTTGTGAAAAAACCGCGTCTTTCTAACTCCATTCTATGAGAAAATTGCTAAAAACAATAAAAAATTGTTTAAACAATTCATGAAAATATATAATTTTCAGTATAAAGTAATATTTTATGTATTAGAAATAATTCGCATCAAAGAAACCGCAAAAAAATCATAATTAGCGCCAAAAACTCGCAAAACCCATTTTTTCGCTTATGGGGTTTCTTTGGGACCCTATAAAACAGACTTATGGGGGTCATATTCGAAAAGTGATATTTTATTCGTATTCTATGGCTAATTGTGAAGAGAAATATTGAGTTTCAACTCGATTGAGATAATATTGAGGATTCTGGATAAGATTTACAAAAACCTCTTTTTTTCTTATGGGAAATACATGTTAAACTTCATGGGGCTTGCGGCACCCCTAAATATCATTTTTTTTCCAAAACAAAAAAAATGGATTTATTTTTGGGTGGATTCGAATAAATTTGGGAAGTGTCCCGATAAAAATAAAAAAATAAAAATTCCAATACGTTCTTGGACCACCCTAATGTTGCATGTTTTAAATTTGTAATCACACAATTTTGGAGGTTTTGATGTAAAATTGTTCAACTATTAAAACTTTTTTTATTTTGAAGTTATACAATTTTGAAAGATTTTTTTACATTTTCATCATAATAAGAAGGTATGGGTTTTATGTGAAAACTGACTATCGCAGATTTCATTAAATATTCACGCTCAGAGACCTCCTGAATAAAAAAAAACAGGTTTTCTGATGGTGCCTGTGACATTGTCGTTGTGTCGCCTATATACTGAATAACTTTTGAAAGATTAATCGGATCCGGATTTGACGAGTTTTTATAATCTTTTTGCCAGATTTCAAATAGTCTCTTCCACGGATTCCACGCTATTTTTATTTGGTAACGAAATTAAATAGAAAATGTTTTTAAAAAGCATGTTTTTTTTAACAAGGTGTAATTTTGGACTACAAATTATTCTATAAAAACATGGCAGGACTCTGTTGTTCTTATTCAAATCACCAATTTGAAATTAAATTGTACAGTTCTGGATCCGTTAAATTTGGAAACATTGAAGTCAAATTTGTCCAATTCCAAGCACCTACAGTTGCATACATTTTACACTTTTGCATATTTATGACTATTATGGAACTATTTTGGAACTTATGGACTACCTAGAAAACCTGGAATTGACAGGGAATTTTTATATACCTGGAAAACCTGGAAATGTCACGGAATTTTTTTAAAAGTCAGGGTTTCTTTCGGAAGCGTGCTTAATTATTTTTTTTATTTGCAATATAAAATTGAATGACAATGATTCTTCATTTGTACAAGTTCCTTTATATTACTGTATTTAACTATTTTATTGAAAATTCGTCTTTTTTTTGGTTTGAAAATAATTTGTTTTGCTGAAAATTTAACTATTTTATTGTTGGTTGGAAATTGACCGTTTTTAGTTGAAAGCTCAAGTATCTGGTTGAAAATGCATGTATTTTGTAGAAAATTCGTTCTTTTCAGTTGAAAATTAATCTTTTGGGTCGAAAATTCATCTGTTTGCTTGAAAACTTGACAGTTTGTTTGCAATTTTTTCGCTCTCTTTACTCAAAAATCTTCCTTAGTTGAGAGTTCAACTTTTGTTAAAAATCCGTATTTTTGGTTGAATTCAACTGTTTTTGATTAAAAATTGAAATTTTTTTGGGTTCATATATAAACTACTACATTTTGCGTTCAGACTTCATCTTTTTTAGAGTGAAACTTCAACTACTTGGTTTAAAGTTAAACCCTTCTCTTAAAAATTAATTTATTTGTTACAATATTCATAGTTTTAATTGAAAATTCAACACTTTGGTTAAAAAGGAGCTATTTTGTTGAAAAATCGTTTCTTCTTTGGCTAAAAATGATTTTTTTGTACTGAAAATGTAACTACAGTAAACTTCCACTTATTTGAACGGCCTTGAAATGTGCACGCCTAATTATTTGCACGCTGAAGGGGCCCCCACCTCTACCGCGAGTCGTCAGGTTATTTTTGTAAAGCGTCGTTCATTGGCTGCCCCGACCGTCTATCGATGCGCACCTTGCAAGCAACTTTTTCAACTGCGCATGTGTTGAAAGGCGCGGGTCTATTTGAAGTCAATAAATACTGCCAATAATAATATAGATAAATACACCTGACTCTCAATGTAGTAACTCGCGGTTTAGTAATTCCTAGAACTGCTGGCCCACGCAGTTTCTCAGCTCAAGGAGGGGTGCTCACTCGAGTATATTGCGCACTATTATGCATTCCAAATGGAAACTCTTCAGACGGCCTCGACTTGCGCAGTTGAAAAAGTCGTGGTCTGTTAACGCATTTACGCATCATGCACGTCAGTGTTTCTCCAGTGTTTTTGTTAACGTGTATGACGTGAAAAATATAACCTTTCCTTCAAAAATAGTACAATTTGCCAACTAAAAATCAATATGATAGAATCAAAAAACGACTCAAATATTTCGCAGAGCAGTGAGTTTTGCAGCATGACGTCGCGGAAACGGTCATGCTAGGATAGGTGGAAATGTGAGGAAGGTTAGGACAGTTCTCGACACAGGAGTGCAGACAACTTTTTGAAGAAAATATTCTAAACGTAAAAGTAAGCTATAAAGGCCTGAATAGTAATATTTTCCAAGTATAGGATGCATTTGCTCAATTCTGTTCAATCCTTTTATCGGTTGAAGACCTTTTAGTTTCACGAAACACCATCGACTATCCGAAAGCTGAGGTTAGATAATCTCAAATTTTGGTTATTTTATTTCCTTCACCTTTAGTGGACACTGAAAAGCGTCAATCGACAAAAGAATGGATCGTGACTGAGAAAATACATTCTACGCTTGAGAAATATTACTATTCGTATATTTATGACTTATTTTTACGTTTAGAATATTTTCTCGAAAAAGTTGTATGGATTCCCATGAAGTCATGCTAAAATACTCAATTCAAACCAACTAGGGCTTCCCGCTCTTCAGGCCTCTTTTTGTCATTGGTCAGCCATTGACGCGAGCGTGATCGTACAGCCCGTACAGCGTACGTGGTGGGAGGTGACAAGTAGGGTGGGCCGAAAAAAGTGAATTTCGTGCGATTGATTTCTAATAGAAAAAAATTGTTAGTTCTTGATGAGTTGAATATACTGTAAAATTTTTTTTTTAATCTATTAATATCTTTCACCTCCTCAAGCTTTTTGAAAATGGAAAAATTTGAATTTGAGCGTTAAATATATGAAAAAATGAATTCTTACGCTTGAGTAGGTGAAAGATATTAATCGATTTAAAAAAAAATTCACAGTAGTTTCAGCTCATCAAGAACTAACAATTTTTCGCTATTAGAAATCAATCGCACTCTAGTTCACATAGGTGGAAGTTCAAACGGGTGGAAGTTCAAACAGGTGGAAGTTCAAATAGGTGGAGGTTCAAATAGATGGAAGTTCAAATAGGTGGAGGTTCAAATAGGTGGAAGTTCAAATAAGTGGAAGTTTCCTATATTAGGCTGAGAGTTCTTGTATTTTGTTGAAAAATCGTCTTTATTGGTAGAAAATTAATCTTTTAGGTTGAAAATTCTACTATTTGTTCCAAAAGCCATCTATCCTTTTGAAAACGGAATATTTTAACTTGAAAAGTTTGGAATTTGAAGCGGTTTATTTTGTATATAATATAATACCCACACTAATTCTACGTAAACCAATTTGGTTGAATTATTATTTACATTCATAGAGTTTAGAAACAAATTCAAGAAATGATTAATCATGTTTTTAGTGTTAATTAATTATTTAATTAATCGACGGTGCTAGCATATTTCAGATTATTATCTGAATTCCTATAAACTGAAAAAAAACGTTATTTATAATAAACTCGTGAAACTGTATACGTATTCGGAGTCTTTTAAAGTTTTTTAAATGGAGTTTTTTAAATGCGTAAGATGCGGAAAAAGTTGAGATACCTGGAAAAAACCTGGAATTGTCCGGATTTTTTTTTCTAGAATTTGAGTAGAAACCCTGATTATAAATTTATATTTTTATTTCTCTTCAATTTTTCTCGACAATTTAATTCTTTGAAAATTTTAATTTAACATTCGGAACTTTGTTTTCAGACAAGAGCTTCTGGTGCAACAGCGAGTGACGCGAGAAGAAAAAAAGCGTCTCCGTCGGGCACTAAAGGAACTCGAGGCTCAATTTGAAGCCCGTGCTGGTCGCCGAATGCAGAAAGAAGATCGAGGTCCCCAGGTGGTGATGATTTACGAATCTTACAAGCAAACAAAAGCAAAATTAAGATTGATCGATGCTCTTGTGGCCAAGAACGCCTGACGCAGTATCTAAGTCTAGCAAATTTGGATTCAAATTTGCTAGAATCCCACCAACTAAGAAGATGCATCAAGGGAGATTTTGTCAAGTTTTGGGATTCGCAGAGTATTAAAAGCTAGTTGCCGAAGCTAATGTAAAATTTGATAGTGATTAAAGAAAATTTTACGTAGCGACTTGCAAAGTTTACTTCGAATTCGGATTTAAACTTGGGTTATCGAGTTAGTATTACTAGAGTTAAATCAGATTAAGAAGAAGAAGAACACTTTTTCAAACAGAGGTATCGTCGTAATTAAAAGATTTGACGCGTTTTCCTCGTAAAGTTAAGTTTGGAGCAAGATCTCATAAAATTGTTACAAACTTTCATACATTTTTTTTAAAAAGTTCATAAAAGTTTCATGTATTTTTTTTTGTAATTGAACCGGCATAAGGAGATGGAAATGTTCGCTAAAAATCCGCAGGGTGGCCACTGGACCGGTAAACCGGGGATTTTTTGAGATCGGGAAAATCCGAGAAATGGGAGTGTATTAGGATCGCTTAAGATTGTACCAATGAGAATTTAAACAATAAAAATTGTATAATTTTTATATAGAGCTTGAATTAAAGTTAAATAATTTTTAATTGAAGACTAAGAAATTCAACAACTTCAATTTGATACTTTATAAATTGAACTGTTTGGGACTACGATTCTGTGATATAGAAATTTTTTGAATTAAATCAGTTAAAATTAGAATATTTGTTAGATTGGAGAATTAAAAATTTATTTGAATTTAAATCGAGCAGAATTGTGCAACTTAGAAATTGAAGCCTTTTAATACTCTAAGTTAAAAATCGAATAGATTACGCTTTAAATTTCCAAAACCAAAAACAATTTGTAATTGAACTTCTAAATAGTTAATTAATTTGAAAGCCTTAAAAATGGAATACATTATATTTTTGAATAAACTCGATTTGAAAATTGTCGAAGTAAAAACTGTTCAATTGTGATGTATTCTACTTAATAATTTTGCAATTCTTATAGCTTCGAAGTGGATTTTTTAAAATAATTCTTAAATATGGGTTAACCACTATTAAATTCATGTCTTCATAAATTCTTTGAATTATCGTAAATCGTTTGTATTTTCTCAAAGCTTGAATCGTTTGAAGTTTTTTAAATTATTCAGAATTCCTTTAATAATCTTTAATTCTTTTTAATTTTTTGAGCTCCTTGATTCTTTGTATTTCGTTGAATTCTTTTGAATCCCTTTCATTCTTTTAAGTTTCCATGAATTAATTTCATGAATTCTATTGAATTTTTTGAGTTCCCTTAAATAGTTTAAATGCTTTGAGTTCTTTGAATGGCCTTTAATTCTTCGAGTTCTCTTGAATTCTTTAGATTCTCTTGATTTCTTTAAATACTTAAAAAAAATTTGTTTTTGATTATTTTGAATCCTTTTGATTTCTTTGGATTTTTTAAAATTACTTAAATTATCTTGAGTCTTGAGTATTCTTTAAAATTCTTGAATTTGGGTGTACTTAAAAATTGTTAGTGGTCAACCCTTTGTTTTTGAGGCCACTTCTCGACATTGTGCAATTTAGAATGATTGCTTTTAAAATTGTTCAATTTGGAATTGAAGTGTGATGTTTTTTTAAATTCGGAAATTCGTTTTCGAGTACTGCAAATTGTACGCGGTTTATAGTTTAATACTTGAATTTGAACATTTAAAGGATCGGGAATTTTTATACGATTCTTGAGTGGCTACCCTGAAACTGATAAATTTCGACTTTGGATTGAGGAAAAGAGAAGAGACAGTTTGTGCAATTTCTCACTCGTGCGAAAACATCCCGATCCCTCCGAACAGGATTTCGAAGGGATTTTTTCACAGACATTACTTGTACGACAAGTACCTCTTAAGAGATATCACACGTTGTACTATTAATGAGAATATTATTAATTGTTAGGATCTTGATTATTGTAACATTAAATAAATGTTAAGAACTCGTTAAATTCTTCGTTAATGCAGAGTCTCTACTCTCAATTGGGAAGCATAGAGAGATTGAGAATTTCGAGTGCTTCCAAAAGGACGCTTTTTCTTATCTTTCATATTCCAGTAGAGACTCTCTAATATTATATATAATTTGTAAATCGTTTCGCGATTTTCGCCCTTTTTACGGTGCTACCTGAGCTCTTGGGATACAATATATGTATTATAATTGGTTCTTTAATTTTTACTTGAAATTCTATTTTTTTATATCTATTCGTCGCTCGACAGAAGCGGGACAAAACTCGGCAATCGCGCTGCATTTCGACGAACGATTTCTGAAAACGAAACTGAAAGGGATAAGATTTATTTGTTTGCTATGATAACGCGATGAAGGGAAAAAAGTGAAATCAACAATTTTGTAGACCAAAGCATTTTTTAGTCTGTGATACAGAGTGAGGGGAAGTTGTGAGAAGAAATGTGTGAGAAAGGATTGTTTCTTGAAAATGTGAAATCTCAGTGTCGAAGCAAAAGCGATCGCAGAGAAAATCGAATTTCCTGATTTCAAAATTCAAGGAGGAGTAATTTACACCCTCGTTTTATTTTTGAGAAGAGGAAACTCGAGAAGAGATATTATAATTTTTATATATTCGACGCCACAAAATTGTTCTCATTTATCCGCGAGGTGAAAACGCAATCCTCATGTAAAGTCGCGAATGCAAGAAAGAATGCGTGAGAGAAGAATAATATTGTCCTAGCTATAAGATATTTTATATTGACGTGTTGCTTAAGGTACTTTTTTTAACGCGGCGCGAAACAAAGCGACTTACAAAATATTTCAAGAATTAAAACGTAAATATAAAGTTCACGCTGTCAGATCAATAAAAACTTTTGTGTATGATATAAAATAATTATAATAGAACGACCGTCAGTGTTCGAGGAACGGCAATTTTTAATGAGGTCGAGTTCCTTGTCCGCGGAGTCGGAATGTATTCTAATACAAAAAAAGGAAGCAAATTGGCTCTAAATTGGGGAAAAAATGTGGTGAAATTTGTAATGAAGAAAATTGGCTAAGATTGTCGAGAAGACTGAGAAGTACCTTTTAGGTAGATTAATTATCTACTAATAAAAGCCCAATCGAAATTTATTTATTCTCATCGATTATTTATTCCTCATCTTCACGATTCATTCGTTCCATATATTGATTTTTATTTTTTCTTATCGCGGGCTATAAATGAGAATAAAAACGGTATAATCGTGGACGAGGGGCTTGATTGAAAAACGAAATACATCGGAAATATTGTAAATCTGCTACAATTCGTATAATTACATATCTAGGAGTAGTCTCTGAGATTAGCGATCATGTCGATTGAGAATAAGTGACGACACTTTGATAATTGATAGAACTAGAATAAGAAATAGTATTAAAGGATGATTAATTAATAATAATATAGATTACAATAGCGCTCCTGTCCATTATTGAGTGTTAATGAGCAGATATAGTATATAAAAAATATATAAATATATATATATGTATATGCAAACGAAGGCGACCTATGCATCAAATGGAGAGATATATAAGAAATAATCTTACGAAAGAGAATCTCTAATTCTTCGACGTTTATACGCATGTTAAATATGTATGATAAAATACATACTATGGAGTCATGCCGACATTAAAATACACGTACCCATTGTATGAGGTAGCAAGTCGGATTAATAAAAATCGAGACTATCAAATTCTGGTTTTATTTTTTTCAGATTAGATTCATGAAGGTCTTTCCCGCATTTCAAATTTTACAGAAGCCTTATCCTATAATTGCTTATGTTTAAAGATATCAAATTTTAAATTACTAGAACATTGTGCGCGCTACGTGCGCCCTGGTTACCCTTTCTTTAGAACAAAACTCTGATTATTTCCCAACATTACAATTCCCTAAAATTGACAGATTATTTTTTTTTTCATTGACAAAATATGATTCTTCGCGTGTGTAATAATCTGACACCGTACTTAAGATTTTTTTAACAGTTAAAAATATAAAAAAAACGAATTTTCAACAAAATAATTCAATTTTCAGCCAAAGAAATTAATTTTTAACTTAAAATAGAACACTCAAATTTTTAGTGGAAAAATACATTTTCAACGAAATAGAATACATTTCTAACAAAATATTTAAATTTTTAACCACACACAGCTGAATTTTTAGATAAAAAAAAATAGATTTAATAGCAAAGAAAAAGGTTAAACTTAGAACAAAACAAAAAGATATACACAAAAAGTATATAGTTCCATTTTCAATTAGGTAGTTTGATTTCCAACCAAAAAAGATGAACTCTTAACAAAAAGTGTAACGGTTGATATTTCATCCAAAAGAGATTTTGATTTTTTACCAAAAGCAGTTGAATTCAACCAAAAATGTTGCATTTTCTACAAAATAGTTGAACCGTCAATCAAAACAGATTAATTTTCAACCAAAAATTTGTGATTTTTAACCAAAAAGATACCATTTTTACCAAAATAGATAAATTCTCAACCGAAAAAGACAAATCTTCAACAAAACAGTTGCATTTTTGAACAAAAGGAATTATTTTTTAGCAAAATTGTCAAATTTTCAACAAAGTAATAAAATCAACTTAAGTTTCAATTTATCGAAAATTCTCTGACTCTTGTCAGGTTTTCATTAACAATCCCTCTGACCACCGCTTAGGAACTAAAAAACAATCGAACTCACTCATCCATGTTAGGGTGGTCCAAAAATGCATTGGAAATTTTTTTTTTTAATTTTCATCGGGACACCCCCCAAATTTGTTCGAATCCACTCAAAAATAAATTCATTTTTTTTTGTTTTGAATAAAAATTATATTTAGGGGTGGCGCAAGCCCCATGAAATTTAACATGTATTTCCCATAAGAAAAAAAAAATGTTTTTGTAAATCTTATTCAGAATCCTCAATATTATTTCAATCGAGTTGAAACTCAACATTTCTCTTCACAATTAGCCATAGAATACGAATAAAATATCTATTTTCAAAAACTAATACCATAAGTCTGTTTTATAGGGTTCCAAAGAAACCCCGTAAGTGAAAAAATGGGTTTTGCTAGTTTTTGGCGCTAATTATGATTTTTTTGCGGTTTTTTTTAATGCGAATTGTTTCTAATACATAAAATATGACTTTATACTGAAAATTAGATATTTTAATGAATTGTTTAAACAATTTATTATTGTTTTTAGCAATTTTCTCATAGAATGGAGTTAGAAAGACGCGGTTTTTTCACATATTTCCATTTGTTGTCCAATTTTTAAATAGAGGGAAGTGATAGTTCATAAATGTTGACAACAGTGATTGTTTAAACAATTTATTATAATTATTATTAATATTATATTTGAATAATGCTAGAAAGATGCGTTTTTTTTAAATTTCTGGCTTTTTGTCCAATTTTTATTTGGAGTGACTTAATAATTGATCAGATTCAGCAAAAATAATTGTTTAAACAATTTATTATAATTATTAATAATATTATGGTTGAATAATGCTAGAAAGGTGCGTTTTTTTAATTTCTGGCTTTTTGTCCAATTTTTATTTGGAGCGACTTAATAATTGATCAGATTCAGCAAAAATAATTGTTTAAACAAATTATTGTTGTTTATGACTATGTTCATCTATATCGATTGCGCCTGATAGTTACGACTTTTGGGCAATGTTTACCTTTCTGTCCTTGTTTCACTTAGTGAGGTAATAATTAAATAAAGTTAACAAAAAAGTTATTCAAACAATTTAATATTGTTTATAACTATCTTTTCTTATATAAGTGCTAGAAAGTAACGGGTTTTTCTAAAATCTTTCACTTTGTTTCGCCTGCTTGATTACTAACAATTAATAAATAAACATTAGAGAAAACTATATTTTAAATAATTTCTTTCCTTTTCGTGAATATATATTTTTCTGAAATAAAACAGATACTTAAAATTTTTTGTTTTTGCCTGTTGTGTAAAATAGCTTTTTTTCTTTAAATTAATTCTTTTAAGCATTTGGAAAAGATCAAAAATAATTCACTTAAAACAACAATACCTTTCGAAAAATCATTTTTGTTGTGGTTGACATATTACTTGTTCATAAATAAAAAGGCGATGCAAAGTGGAAGATTTTAGAAAAAACCGCCACTTTCTAGCACTTATCTGAGAAAAAATAGTTATAACCAATATTAAATTGTTTAAGCAACTTTTCTGTTAACTTTAATTAATTATTACCTCACTAAGTGAAAAAAGGGCAGAAAAGTAAAAATTGCCAAAAACCGCAACTTTCAGGCGCAATCGATATAGATGAAGATAGTCATAAACAATAATAATTTGTTTAAACAATTATTTTTGCTAAATCCAATTAATTATCAAGTCACGCCTAATAAAAAATTAACAAACAGTTGACAATTTCAGAAAAAACCGCAACATTCATACCGATTAAGCGAAGAGAATATTATCAACAATGATAATAAATTGTCTAAACAATTATTTTGTTAACTTGAATTCATTATTACTTCACTCCAAATGAAAATTAAACAAAAAGCCAGAAATTAAAAAAAGCCGCTTCTTTCTAGCATTATTCAATTATAATATTATTAATACGTATAATAAATTGTTTAAACAATTATTTTGTTAACTTGAATTTATTATTACTTCACTACAGATGAAAATTGGACAAAAAGCCAGTTTAAAAAAAAATCCGCATCTTTCTAGCGTTATTCAAATATAATATTATTAATAAGTATAATAAATTGTTTAAACAATTATTTTGTTAACTTTAATTTATTATTACTTCACTACAGATGAAAATTGGACAAAAAGCCAGAAATTTAAAAAAAAATCCGCCTCTTTCTAGCATTATTCAAATATAATATTATTAATAATTATAATAAATTGTTTAAACAATCACTATTGTTAACATTGATCAACTATCACTTCCCTATAATTAAAAATTGGACAACAAATGGAAAATTTGTGAAAAAACCGCGTCTTTCTAACTCCATTCTATGAGAAAATTGCTAAAAACAATAATAAATTGTTTAAACAATTCATTAGAATATCTGATTTTCTGTATAAAGTCATATTTTATGTATCAGAAACAATTCGCATTAAAAAGACCGCAAAAAAATCATAATTAGCGGAAAAAACTCGCAAAACCCATTTTTTCACTTATGGGGTTTCTTTGAGACCCTATAAAACAGACTTATGGGGGTGATATTTGAAAAGTGATATTTTATTCATATTCTATG
>CAKNXH010000355.1:444261-489716 GCA_932178445.1 Andricus quercusramuli
TTTCAGTATAAAGTCATATTTTATGTATCAGAAACAATTCGCATTAATAAAACCGCAAAAAATCATAATTAGCGCAAAAAACTCGCAAACCCCATTTTTTCACTTATGGGGTTTCTTTGGGACCCTATAAAACAGACTTATGGTGTTGGTTTTTGAAAAGTGATATTTTATTCGTATTCTATGGCTAATTGCGAAGAGAAATGTTGAGTTTCAACTCGATTAAGATAATATTGAGGATTCTGAATAACATTTACAAAAACGTCTTTTTTTCTTAAGGGAAATTATTATTAATTATTATAATTAAGAATTATAATTTATATTTATATATAATTTATATTTATTTAATTAATTTTTCTTATTTATATTTAATTTATATTATATATTATAAGAATTATAATAATTATTATTAATTAATAAACATGTTAAACTTCATGGGGCTTGCGCCACCCCTAAATATAATTTTTTTCAAAACAAAAAAAAATGGATTTATTTTAGGGTGGATTCGAACAAATTTGGGGGGTTTCCCCATAAAAATTCGCAATAGCGTTTACTATGAGATGTCACAATTACTGTAAAATAATTAATTAATCTTTTTGAATATTCTCCTAAAATTAATTTTCTTGAATAAAAAATCATTTTGATTTTTGCTAGGAATCTTAAGAAAAAGTTGCTATCCTTATGAAAGCTTTCACAATTATTGGAATAATTTTAAGTACCTCTTAAAATTACTTAAATTTTTTCAGTACTAATAAGTGTTCAATTCTTATTCAGACATCAAAATAAAAAAATTTCACTTTCAAATAAGTTTTTTTTAAATAATGCAATTAAAATTGTAATTGTAAAACTTTGAATTTAGCTCTCTTAAATTTGATTTAGGAAGTTATAATTGAACCTAACATTAAAATAACAATTTGGAATTGAACTTAATTTAAATTCGTAAATAATTTTTCAAACAAAAAAAAGAAAAGATAGAAAGATTATTTGAAATTGCATTATGTCATCAAAAGATATAAGATTTGAGATATTTCAAGTGATAAGATAGATTTTTCTTCTAAAAATTCGTTGAATTCCTGGTTAAATAACTAAACTAAACCACTAAAAAGAAGGTCACCAAACAATTGTTTATAGGCACATTACATTAAAGGCACAAATATTAATTGTATAATAGCTATACTTTTATTTCAAAATGCAGAATCAACAATTGACGATCATCTTTTTTGCGCTCAGTAGATTTATATGATTTTTACGAAAAACCGGGACATTTCAAGTGAAACCCCGGACGCCCCAACTTGAGGTCAAAAACCGGGACGTCTGGTCAAACTATATATTAGAATAGTTATAATATTTATATATTATTATATTAATATATAATTTTTCTTTGATGATTAGAGGTTGTGATTTTAGTACTTCACTACACAATTTCACTATTTTTCGACGTTTGAAAATGTGATACATGCCTTCACTTCCACAAACTCATAATATATTTTTATATTCGCGATATGCATGCACACTCAGAACTTTAATAAATATTTAGTCAAATGTTAAAGATTTCTATCTCTTATGGAAATGTGACTTAGTATTTTTCTACAAAGAAATTCTCAAGCATGCGATTAAAAAATCCTATATTGTAGCATTTTAAATTATTTTATTAAATTTGAACATTCAAAAAACATCAGAAGGTTAATTTTCAGAAACATTTAGAGTGAAGTAATTAATCTTTATCATTTTCTAAGGCCTTGTGAGAACATACGAAAGTTGTCTTTTGTTACAAAATAACTTGAAAACTTCTTTGAGCGCGCGAAGAAGAATTTACAAAAAATTTTTTTGGATTTTTCTGAAATCAATATATTTTAGTTTCCTGCTCTTAAATCTTGCAAGAAATTAGCAAATAAATGTAGAAAAAAATGATAAGCAACGTTGGTAGCCTATTATTGATCATATCTTCAGCAGGTACGTTGGTCTCCAGCCCATCGGGCCGATCACGTGCCGGCACGTATTGTTATTTGGGTAATTTGTAGAATAAAAAAATATTTTTTACGTTTTTAAAATTTCAAATATCATTTTTCGTCCTACTAAATGATTTAGAAAACGAAAAATTCAGAAAGAAATGATTTAATTTCGTTCATATGAACGTTCGTAACTTCAGGTAGACATTAAATTCTTTTAGATTTTTGTATTTGTATTTTTTTCGTACATTCTTATAGAAAATTAAAACTACAATAAAATACAACAATATACAATAAAGTACAAAAAAGTACCAAATTCGTCCGAATTATAGAAAAAAGTTTTACTTTCCCGTAGTTTTGGTTGTAATTTATTGTATTTCTTTCTAGATTTTTGTAGAAATGATTTTAGTTTTTTGTAATTTGTTGTAGAAATTTTTCCACAAGGGTTGTTAAAGAAATTTCTTTAAAATTTTTCTTTGGATTCATAGATTAAAAATTTCTTCTCATCTATTATATATTTTTAATCATTTCTACGAGGAATGTCTGACAATTTTTTCAATTTCTACCAAAAAATGTTTACAGGTACAATTATGCTGTCTGATTATAAGGTTGATTATAAAGTATGGGTTATCATTTTTACCATATGATAAATATAGTAAAGTAAATATTTTTAGTGAATAATTTTAGTATATATATAGTATTTTATGGTATAAGTAATATATTTAGTATTGGACGCATGGCGCGGCCCTAGAGCTGTGTGTCACGCTTGACTAAGCACTGCCTCTCTTTCGGTCTCACAGCTCCCCTCATCATAAAAATGGTCGAAAACAGCAATTATAGGAAGGCACAAATCTAATTTATGGAAATCCAGGTCCCAGTGTATTTTTACATAACTTCTAACGGAGAAAGGAATGATACTACATTGTCTTTTATAAAAACTGTTTATTTGAAAAGAAGCAACGCAGATATAAATTTGTAATTATACCAGAAAAATAGTAAAAAATATTTAGAGGAAAGCGGAACGTATATAAATATTTATGAAAGAATTAAAACGTTGTTAACATAACTGAAAGCATATTGTTTATTAACGAAAATGGAATAACATATTTAAACAAATTACAAATACATTATATTTTTCCACACTATATGAACTGTCTTTCACCGATTTTCTTCATTAAGGAATCGTAGAAAAAAATAGTAGACACGTATTTTTGTTACGTGCTGATTCGTCCATTCAAGGGGTGTAAACCACCCTTGAATTTTACCCCCAAAAACAGTTTTTCTCTAATATCTCAAAAACGAATCGGGATTTTGTAACCAAACAAACGTCAGATTATTTCTTACAAAAAGGCGCTCATTGCGGATTATTTTTTATACCATTTTTTTTTATTCAGAAACTTTCAAATCAGCTGAATTTCACTGCATATTGTACTGTTATTGAAAAAATTATAAATTGAAGTTAACATGTTTGGGGTTTTTGAAAATAATTCATTGCAAGGGGTGAGTTACCCGTACAGTTAATTTATTGCTTCCCGAGGTGTATCTCAGTTCTGATTGTTTTTATAATAAATGAAAATATGATCCAACCATTTACGTAAATGTTATTGTACTCAATTTATAATAAATTGTTCCTCTCGAAACGTTTTTTGCTTCTCCTGTAAAATTTGGTTGATTGGACTTAACACACTTTAGCTTTCCCGCTTCAATTATACAGTTTTGAATATTTCCAATTTCAACTGATTCCATTTCGGAATTTTTTAGATTTGCTCTATTTTGAAGATTTAGGATATAAAATTCTTCAATTTTGAAAGGTGATAGTTTTAAATGAAACCCGTTTGCAATTGAAAAACTTGGACTAAAAAACTTTCTAACAAGAATAGTTTATCCCATTAACTCAATAATAATGATAATTAATTAAAAATCTAAGCTTATATAATTAAAATGTTACAAATTTTAAAGTTTAAAAATTGAACAATTCATAATTTCTCAATATTGAAAGCTTTAATTTAAAAATGTAGAATGTTGGACAGTGTTAAAACATAGGGTTATAAAGCATATTTTTTGATTTCTCAAATTTAAAACCAATTACTTTTTCATGTCTAATTCTAAATCAATTTGGTATTTCAAGAAGGCGTTGGAAAAATCTTTCGTTTTGAAAGCTTGATTTTGAAAATGTTAGTTTTTAATGTATTTCTGAAATTCTTAAATTTTTACAGTAATTCATTTAAAATAGTTCAGTTTTCACGGTTTCGAATTTTAAATTGCAAAATATATTCAAGGCTCTCTTTCCCAGATTTGATTCTAAATATTTCGATGATTTTATAGGTTTTTTTGTTTAAATATTACAGCTCGGAGTGAACATTTTTTAGTTTTATGTAACTTGATTGAGCTGTCTCTGGAACATCTGAATTTGTCGCAGAAGACCTGTTAATCGTGTTCCTGTGGAGGGTTCTCGAATACTTCCCGTTATGGTTCCCTGACCTTTCGACATTTTCAAATGAGGCGCAGTCTGAGGTCTAATAATTGGCGTATGAGCATGATTAATTATTGGACAGGGGTTTGAAGACTCTGTTGATATACAAACAAAACTATTTCTCTCTGCCATCATTTTCATTTGTTTCTTTAGAGCCATTACCTAAAATCAATTTGAATATTAAAAAAAAACATAAAATAAAAAATCAGTTCATGGAGCAGTTACAGGTCAGATGTGAAAGTTGAGAGATGAGAGTCATATGTTAATATGTTAATGGATCAACGGATCAAACAAAATTGAGATGTCAGAGGTTTGGCGAAAAAAGGAGAAAGCTGAGGTCAGAGGTCAACTATGAACGGCGATAGGTCAGAGATCATTCGTCAAATGTCAGGGGTCAAAGTAAGGTGAGAAAACAGAGGTCACATATGCCATATGGCAGAGGTCAAAGGTCGATTTGAACCAATGGTAGTCAAAGGTCAAAAAAGAGTACACATATGAAACTCGGAAAAGGGGGTACATATTCAAAAAATAATAATTAATAGAAATCATACTTCTTTGTAGAGACAAACAACAGCTCTAATTTCTTCTTCCTTTGCAGTGAGCTCTGTTTCCAATTTCTCTAATTCTTTACTTAGAGATTTATCTTTGCATTTCTCTGCCTTCTCTTGTAACCTTTCGTACCTCCTATTGTGATATTTAAACTGATATAAAATAACCGTTTATAATTAGAATTATTCAGGCACGGATTCAGAGAAGGACTTATGGGGTGGGGGCAACCAATCATTTGCCCTTCCCCCTCTACTCTCCAGGGGAGGTTAATAATAATTTTAGAATTATTTCTTCGCTTTGAATTTTTATCATAAATTATATAAATATATTATTCGCGAATGTTATAAACATAATTAACAAATGTTTAAATAGGAACCATGTTTTCATATTTACAAGTTGCGCCTTGTATGTCATCGTATAATCATTAATCAACAAGCATAAAATATTAATAAAATTTCCGAAGTCAAGCATAAACTATAAAAAGATTATATTTAAACTGCAAAACATGAACGTCTATATTTCCACTGTTTGCAATATTCATATTCCTGGTTCGAATCCGGGCTGAGGCAGATTTTTTCGTGTTCTTAAAAAATTATTTGTTTGAAGTATTCGTTTTAACGAATCAAAATTTTTATTAATTATAAATGCACACTATCATTTTCGATGCCCTAAATTGAAGAATGAATCAGCAAAATTATATGTTTTCAAAATTATATCATTTCAGGCAATTTTAAGTTAGAAGCATTAAAAGTTGGAAGATTACAATTTTTTTAAGTTGAACACTATATATTTTAATTAGAAAATAAATTACTTGAATTTTAAGTCAGTGCAAATGAATAATTGTTCAGTTATTATTTATACATCAAAATTGGTTATTAAATATTTTAAAACATTATCTTAAATCTATATTTTTTAAACTAAAGAATCACTTCAAATTTTCCCAGGAACCTTAAAAAAATTGTATTATCTTGAAACCTTTCGAAAACATTTTGTTTTACATTTTTTGACATATTTTCAAGTTTTAAATTATTTTTGAATTTGCTAAAAACTTCTAAATATCTCTTAAACTTATTTCATTTTTTCCAAATTTAGAACAGTTTAATTGTTATTTATTCATCAAAATTTGCTTTTGTTTTGAAATATTCTTCAATATTCTGTTAAAATTAATTTTTTTTAAAATAAAAATCATTTAATATTTTCCCAGGAATCTTGAGACAATTTTGTTATTATCTTAAAACCTTTCAAAATCATTGAAAGCTTCAAAATTTTATTTAAAAACTTCTAAATATCTCAACTTATTTGACTTTTTTTCTGAATGAATACATTTTTATCTGTTATTGAAACATAAAAATTCAACATTTTCACTTACAAATACAATTTTTTTAAAATTAGAACAATTAAAATCAACATTGTAACGTTCAAAGTTTAAGTTTAGCTCTCCAAAATAGTAATGATTTAAGGCTTTCTGTTTCAAACAATTTAGTTTCAAATGGTTTAGCTTTGCATATTTCATTTATAATTGTTCATTTTAAATAAACAGTCAAACATTGTATATTTTAAACTGAGGCAACAGATAGATTATAAAGTTTCAGTAGGAAGTTTACATTTGATTAAGTGTTAAGGCTTTCGAATTGCAAAAGATCAATTTTTAACAGATTCAGAATCGCCTAATAAAATCAATTTATTAATTTATATTTGCAGTTCATCAACTTAAAACGCCATTGTTGAAAAATTTCAATTTCAAAAGCTATAAACATTTTATTTTGTGAGCCTTGAAAACTGCATTTTAAAATTCTTTTAATTAAAAAAGTACCCTTAAAAATGTATCTATTAATTTATATTTGCAGTTCATCAACTTGAAAAGCTATTGTCAAAAAATTTCAATTTCGAAAGCCATAAACATTTTACTGTTGCGTCTTAAAATTCTTTTAGTTAAAAAAAGTACCCTTAAAAATGGAGATCTACAATGGAAAATTTTGATGGTGAAAGATTTTAGAATTGCACATTATAAACTGAATGATTTCAAAATCAAAAAACGTAATCAATTCAACTTAGCATTTAAAAAAAAGTTGAAATCAAACTCATTTTTAATTGCATTGTATATCTTGTGATATTTCAAGTGATTGGATAGATTTTCGCGAATGATAATACGTATTTCCTGCTTGGTATTTTAACAATTGATATTGAAGTCTAATAATTAAATTTTGTATTCAATATGGTAAACAAATTTTAATGTTTTTGAAAATATTGATAAATTCCAAAATAGTAAGTTTTCTCCTAAGTTTTTTACTTCTTTTTAAAGACACTTTTAGAATAAATTTAACAAGGAGACGCTGAGAATTGATGCATTCTCTAGAACCATATTCAAGGAGGAAATAGCAAACTTCAATTATCTTATTTGAAAAATTCAAGTATGGACTTTTTTGGTGTGGGGCAACCCCCCCCCCACCCCCATTGGATCAGCGTCCGGAATTATTTATTAATATCCTTTTTAGATAAATTCTTACAAGATACTGAATGAGATGAATCAACATAATATGTGAATAATTATTTATTATCAACTCACGTGTTCATCTCTTCAAATTGATCGTGAAGTTTTAACAACACATCTCGTTTCTCTTTCAAATTATTTGATGTATTTTGATAACTGCTGAGATTATAATCTCCCATATTTAGTTCCATCTAACAATTTAGAATTTAAATGTTTTTTTAAATTAATAAATATATCTGTGATCAAAAATAACACATTTTTTCAAATTAAAATTAAGCGCTGATAAAAATGTTCTTATCTGCTATTGGCTAATATTTGAAAGGAACGTATATTTACAGTCCTATCTAATAAGTCACTCTACTGAAAATTACTAAATAATTAAATAACAATAAAGCACCTGTTTTCGTTTAGGCAAAGTGCATTGGGAGATTTGTGCCTGGCCATTGCATGTCTTTCCTTTTATTATTTTAATGTTTGAACTCGGACATTGTTTGGTGCCAAAATTCTGTTTTCGTTCAATCCATTCATTCTCCTGAGCAGAAAAAAAGAATAACATTGATAATCAAACTTTGCTGTCAATAGGATTTTCGGAATGAAAATTGCAATAGTTTTATTGAGAAATTATTTTTCTGTAAAGAGGGTCAAAGAATAGTTCTGTAAATTTTAAAGTACCTTCTGTAACAAATATGTCCATCTTAATGAATTTACTCAATTGTAATAAATAATATATCTGTGACATTTTTGTTCTATACGTTACATAACAACTGTTACAGAATAGTTCCTAATCAGCGGTGTGTAAGAATAATATAATTTAAATGTAACAATGTTACCTTCGCGTTAAATAACATTTGTCTCACTTAAATGTAACTTCATTACCATAGAAATTGCTAGATGATTTATCTGAATCAACAAACCTCTTTTTCCTCAAAAAGAGTTTCACATGTATTTCTGCTGCTGTGAGTTTGATGCATCATGGAATAATTTTGTTCAAAATTAGACATTCTATTTGTAGAAACAGACTGAGTGGTTTTCGTTTGATAATTTACAGATTCCTTCAAACGTTCGTTATTATCCAGATTTGGAAAACCATTTCGACTGCTCATTTGAGTCAAAAGAGATGTCATAGGTCTTATTCCTTGGCTAACTTTTCGAATCAGCATTGGGGTAATACCATTTGGTCTCGACTGCTTGGCTTTCATTATACTCAAAACCTAGTTATTTGTCCTTTTTAATTAGTTAATATTGTATGGACAAAATTATTGATGGATTAAAGTAAATTATTTCATCAGTGCAAATTATTAAAGAACTTTTAACAATGTCTGAATCTATTAAAAAATTATTTCACTTAGTCGAGCGATCGTTGCGTCTGCCAAAGGGGTCAGATTACTTTACTGCTCCATCAGCAGCTTTAACAACCGCTGATGGAATAGAGAGAAAAGGGATCGATTTCAGATGCGATTTTGAAAGATTTAATAATTACGTAAAATCCCTCATTATTGCTCACTTTACTCATAATCTAAGAAACAAACTTTTACATAAAAAGTATAAAATAAAATAAAATAAACTTTTCCGCAATCATTTATCGACGTCATACCGTACTTGTTGAATATTAAGACCTAGATTGTGGCTTGGAGAGATGGAAGTTCCAACAATAAAGGGAATGTTCCTGAAGTTGAATCTATTGAAGTATGACCTTTGAACTCGTTTTAATTTCGAGGAGACTGTGGGCTGTTCATAATTTCGTACCACCATTGGATCATAAAATTTAGAACCTGGATATGATTGCAAATAGGGAATCCTTTCACTATCATCATCTTCAGCCAAATTTTCTTCTTTAAAATTTTGCTTTACTGTTCTGAAAATGTGTTCAGTTCCCTAGTTATTATCAATAAACTTTTATTTACATAATAATGAGAATCTTCACACCAGCAAACGCTTTCTTTAATTGCTTAGCAACAAAAAAGTAAGTGTTCTATAACGTAATATTGTAACAAATTATTTTTGTAATTGTAACTGAACTGTAATTAGAAACGGTCATGTAAAATATGTTACGTTACGATGCTGTAGTACTTCTACAGATTTCTTTCAGATCGCGGATAACATTTTTCCATAACTCATATGGAACCTTTACTTTCTATTCTATAAAAGTTACAGAACTGCTATGTAACCCTGTTTGCTAGAAATACTCAGAATAAACTACGAATTGCACATTTAGACATTAGAATTACAAAAGTAAAAAAATTACTCGCACCCGTTCGAAATACTCTCTTCCTCAAACGTGTCCAAATTTTTCCATTTTTCTCGTTTATCGGGTTTTTTAATTTGCTGTTGTCGACTTTCAAGTTTTTTATTACAATTATTTGCCGAAGAGGTTCCATGCAAAAATTCTTGAAAGGGAGGATCAAGACGAGAATGTTTGCTGGAAACTACTGAGAGGCTTCCACTTTTTACAGCCATATTGTGATAAAGTTCCACAACGTCACTCCAATTTTGCTGAGGCTTTCCTAAGGAGGCCTCATGAATTTGTTGACGATGTGAAGTAACACTTTGACCTAAAATAAGATTTTTTTTAATAGTCAATAAAAATATTTCAGACCAATAATAGATAAGCCAGGAAAGTTCTAGTACGCGGAAAAATTGACATGAAAATAGTGATATGTATTATTGAACCAGTGATGAATACTCTGGTACGAGCAATAATGATCCTGATACTATAACTAGTTTGATATCCGAGATAATAGCCCTGGTATCAGTGATAAATATTTTGGTACCAGCAATAATTATTTTAGTACCACCTATAACTATTTTTATGAATTTCGATAATTATCGCGTTGCCAGTAATAACTTTTCTGACACCAGTGTTAGCAAGCTGGTAACAGTGCAAACTAGTCTGATACTAGCGGTAATAACCCTGGTACCAGTGATAACTGGTGTATTACAGGTGATAACTAGCCAGGCACCAGAGACAATTATCCAGGTACTTGGGAAAATTGACATGATAGCAGTGAATCGTATTGTATCTGTGACAATTAGTCTAATGCCAACGATAATATGCCCTATACCAGTGAAAATTGGTATGGCAACACAGAAATATTGTTTGATGCCAGTGATAACTCGTCTGATACCAGAAATAAAAAGTTTTATAATATTCATATTGATTATCATACCCTAAACAATTATCCTGGTATCAGGAAAAATTGGCATAATAGTGAAATATAGTATCATTTCTGTGATAATTAGCATGGCACCTGTGATAACTAGTCTGGTATCAGCAACAATTACATTGGTACCACTCATAACTATTTTTATAACATCCATAGTTATTGTGTTACTTATGATAATTAGTATGATAACAGTGTTAACAAACCTGGTACCAGAGATAATTAGTATGTTATCAGTAACAACTAGTCTGGTAACAGTGGTAACTAGTGTGATACCAATGATAATACCATGATGGCACATGTCTGGTACCAGACATAAAGAGTTTTATGACTGCTAAAATTAGTGTGATACCAGTGATAATTAGCATGGTATCAGTGATATATGCTAGCAGTCTGGTACCAGCGTTAGTAACTTTAGTACGAGTTACAATCGCCATCGTAACATTAACAATTGACATAGTAATATGATAACTAGTGTGGTTCCAACTTTATTCTATGATAATTATTCTGCTACCAGTAATAACTGTATTGTAATAAGTATGATTTCCCCTAATATTCTGGGTTTACTATGGCATCAGTGACGTCTAGTCTTGTATCATTTATAACACGTTTAGCACTATTGATAGAAAGTATTTTTAAATAGTATGGACCTTAAAAAATATTTATCAAGACTATTACATAAAATGCATAAAATCCCGTGCAATGAAACACTGTAAACTATTGTTCTTTCACTATCTTCGAATAATTTTTTTCTGCTTTTTAAATTTTTCTATTGAATATTTTTTTAATCCCTTTTGATTTTTTTTATACTAAAAATAATAGTTGTCTTTAACAAATTTAGAATGGGAGCAAGTCCTCGATTGATCGAAGTATCGGTAAATGTCAGTAAGATGATTTTTATCTTATCTAATAAAAAAATTAGCATTTCTTTGCAACTTTCCATAGCTAATTTGAAAATTTCCTTTGTTTTATCTGACATCAAATAGAAGACATTATGCCAAATTACAGAAATGAAGAAAAATTAATTCTAAACTTTGTCGTGCCTTTTCTTAAATCAATTTTTTTTCTATTTGATCTTAAAATGCCAAAAAAATAAATCAAATTTATTAATTAATTCATCAATTAACTGTGAATTACTATTTTTTTGTAAAAAACTTTTGCGTTTTTTTCTCCTGTTATCTTTTCTTTCCGACAAACTTGTATCCCGAGTAGCAATAGTACTTCTGGAATTGACACTCCTCAATCTGCCCTTCTTCTTTCTAACTTTAGCAATTGTAATAATGCTCTCTTCCATTTTTCCATTTGACTTCCATCTATTAGTCAGTGTTTTGTTAACTATTCCCTTTCTGTAATATTTTTTCTCAGATTTGCTCAACTGCTTCTTTTTATGTGTCTGCGTACTTTCCATACTTCTTGAGAGGTTCAAAACCAATTCTTCCTTTTTAGGTTTATTTTGAAATTCTGGGGTATCAAATACTTGCTCCTCTTGTTTTTCAGCAGAAATTGGTATTTCTGATAGAAAATTTAAAATAAAGCAAATTTAATAATCTGAATTTTAGTTCAATCTTTTACTTTCTGAAATTACCAAGCACGTGTCTTCTGGAACTTTTTGAAATTTCGGAATAGCAGTCCTGATCTGAATTTCGATCGAGATTATTCTGTGAAATTTCATCGCTAGAAGCTCGGTCCCTGCAACTCTAGTAAAATCAAAATTATATAGTTTTTCTAGATTAGTGATAACCAATTTTATACAATCAAATTGAAAAAACTGAAAATATCGACCACCTCATTTTTTTTAATCCTCGATGACAGAATCATTGTACGAGGTGATTCTGCTTCAAAATCACAGATTTTCTTTTTAATTTCCTCTTTGCCATTGTTTGAAAAATCTGAGTCTATTTTTTCAGAGGAAATTCGGGGAAACTTGATACTTCTTTCTCGTTTTGTTCTAGGACTTTCAGCTTATAGATTGAAAATAATTATTGTACTTAATAATAACAAAGTATATGTAAGAATAATATAATTTATTTACCAATTGTTTCCTCTATCATGCATTTCATTTTCTGTATATCGCTCATATAACTCTGCATTTGATAGTTTTCTTTAATTAAAAATTCTTTGAAATCATTTGATCCATTTGAAGATTGACTTTTCACAAAAGATTGAGAAAGACGCGGTGAATAATCCTGAGATTTTAATGGCTCGATTGGCTCTGATGGAAAACCTTGATACAGATTTTTCATGTAGCTCAGTTGAGATTTTAAGGCCTCGCATCTTATATCCGATTCTTCGATCTCTCGTCCAAATTCTAATTATATGATAAAATCTTAATTATAAAAATTCAAATATAAGTATATGATGAATTTAATGGGAATTCATATATCAACATGAAATCTCACCATTAAACCACGTTTTAGTATCGACTTTCTCCATAATGACAGTTCACGAATTTTGTCTGCACAGAAGCGCCATACTAATTGTTACTCTATTATTTGTAAGAAATTCACACTCGTCGTAAAAACTTGAATAAAAAAACTAAATTATGAAAGGAAAAGTTTGACTTAACAAGCTATTAGGTAAATTTTTTCAGCAAAAATAAACAGTTGTACAAAACATTGTCTGGAGACTAAAAAAGTTCGCAGGTTATAATACACAGAATTCACTCACCTGCTTATTCTTTTTTTTTTAAATTTCCTCTCACTTCATTTGTCCAAAAGTCCATAAGTGATGCATTTTTTAAATCGGAATGAATATTTCTGAACATTTACAAATAATTTTGTTCGGAGAGTGACTTTAGCGGTAGTATATACAAAATTAAAAGCCCAACAAAATTTGGCTGAGAAGAGCAGAACAAAAAAAATGTGTTTGAAGAGTTAATACAAATCCTTCAGTATGAAAAATATCTATTTTTAAGAAGTAACCAAAAACTTAAAAAGTTGTTTCAAATATTTTACGCGTCCCCAGCATAGTTGTACATATCCAATTTGGAAACATTTTTATTTGAACTTGTTCTTCTGTGCAAAATTTAAAATATCAAAAAACATATTTCCTTGATTCGAAATCTATGAATAAACGAAATTATTGCCAATTGACTGTTATTTATATATATAAATATATATTTTTTTCACTTTTTAAACCATTTGTAAGAATTTCTATCATAGGTATTATTAATCATATAAACGTGGAATTACTGGTAGACGACTAGTTATTAAGATTCTTTTGTTGATCATCACTGGTAACAGGCTTATTATTAACGGCAGGGGAGAGTGGAGTAAGTTGCCGTGCTTTGAATGAAATATACTATAAATTATAATTGAAATGGGATTTTGATGTCTATATTTTTTAGTGTGAGGCTCATACTATTAGGTAATATATGACATTATCAAATCTGTTTTTTAACTACGTCATTATTTGACATTTAATTAATTTGTGGGTTATGCATTTCAGCCAGCATCTCCCATGCCATGGGACAGTGGGGCACGGTGTCCGTCATATTACTGCCGGTTTATTTTAATAATATGAACATTGTAGAATGAAAAGTATACAATATAATAATTCTTGAGAGTATAATGTAACAAAAAAAAATTGCTCAAGACATGATCAGCACTAAATAAATGGTTTCTTATCGATCAAAGTAAAGCATGTCGAAAAACCAAGTCAAAACCTCTTATTCCTTGAAAATTCTATCAGCTTGTAAATATCTGCAATTGCCTTCGACAGATATCTTGTTAACCAACAGGTATCAAAGGCATTAATATTCAGAACAAGCATTATTAATCAATAATATTCCAATAACTATATTTATTGAGTTATTGTCCAAACCATGTAATTAGGATGTTAGGTTATAACTTCAAAGTTTACATGCTGGTCTAATAAAACATGAAATTGCGCGGTTAAGCAAAAAGAATTCTTTCAAGTATATTTTGAAAGAAAATTGTTACGGACATCATGCCCCGTATGTCATGTTACAAGATTTGGTTGAATTTAATATAATTAGAACTCTACAAAATCTTAACAATGAGATTCAGAAATCTCAGAATTGTGAAAAAAGTAAAATTCAACATACTAATGATTCTTGAGCTCTCAATTCTTACGACAAATTTACTAAAAATCGCTGCACAGTCCATAACAAAGTTCCTTTTCTCGTAACAGTAGAACCTAAACATTGCAAACCCAAACATGTAATGGTGGTAGGAAAAATTCTCCATACATCTTTCCCGGGGCTAATCAAACAAATTGAAAAATCTAGCTACTCTAGAATTGTCGTGGAATGCTATGATATGGGAAAAGCGAGAACAAGATTATCGATTGTTCTGAACTCTTGGCTAAATCTAACCTCGCTGTTTTCATCCCTAACTACAGAGTTAGTTAGTTAGTTTTAATACGAGAAGGAAGCCCATGGAGAGCTCCTCTGGCGCTTAAGCTATAAAGCCTATTGTGCCACACCCTTACTTATTCACTCGACTCCAGACCTCTTGACGAAGTTCAGTATGTCGACCACTGATCGCAATGTAATTTCATCTGTTTCCATGAAATGGGCCCCAATGGTCTGTTGCCTGAGCCTAGCTAATGCCGGGTACTGGCATAATACATGCAGGGATGTTTCCTCATCCCTGCCGCATTTCCTGCACTCTGTCGTGGGGTTATACCCCATTTTTGCATATGATAGTTCAAGTGGTTGTGCCCTGTTAGGGTCCGTACCACTCTCCTTATATCTTTCTTGGGTAAGACCAGGATTTCCCTAGCTCTGCACATCCTATAGGTATACCTTAGGTTGGATTTCGCCTGACGGCAACCCTGGGCTTGTTCCCAGCATTCATGGTGTTTTGTTCGAATCCAGCTTTTGAAGGCCATGCTGACACAGCAAGACGCTATTCCTAGTACCGGTTCCGGTCCTATCTATACACTCGCCGCACCGCGTTTTGCTAACTGGTCCGCCTTTTCGTTTTGCGATTTGTGGCTTGTCAGGGTGTGGCTCCATATATAAGGGGCCACGCGGAAAAACGCATGGCCAAGGGCATGCGTAGCCGTCAAGGGTATGGATGCGATCTTGGTGCCTAAATTATGCTCTAGAGATCTCACCGCTATTAAGGTGAGACTCAGGGGCAGTATCGGAGAAAGGCTAGAGGTATAATAGCCTTGGCTCATTTCCCTGGCGATGCCGAGGGACCCCCGCCTCCCAGAGAGGTGGAGGCTCTAATTCGGTATTGTCAAGAGAACAAGATTCTTCTGCTGTTGAGCTGTGAAGCAAACTCTCACCACACTGTGTGGGGAAGCACAATCATCAATGACAGAGGGAGAGATTTAACCCTGCTCCCCTACCCTTAACCTTCATGACACATCCACTACCCCTGGGTTGCGTACAACCCAGTGTCCTGAAAATGGCGTTGCCGTTCAAAAAACAGCCATTTTGGGCATGAAATGAATGATACTGAATTTTTCATATATAAAATCATAAATGTTGCTTTTGGAAGTGGTTACAAAAGAAATCTGTAGGTAGGAGTATCAAATAAAAGAAAAAAATTCATGAAACATTGTCACCTAAACCACGGACATCTCAAAATAGCAAAGATCTCAATTTATAGTCAAGAATCACTGTAAAAAAATCCAACGCCACTTTACTCTTCATCACACTTCCTTTTTGATTCGTCTGATGATGCCTTAGACAAACAAGATGGACATTAGTCTCTTTTGTGCTCTCCAAAAATGCCTTTTTTGCAAATATAGCAGTTGCTACAGCTTTTTTGGTCCTCCTTCCAGGGGCAGAAAGTGGACTGACGTTTTGAAGATGACTGGCTGGTAGAGTAATTGGCCCTCTCCCCACTCTGCAACAAGTGCAGGAGTGCGCAGGCGGAGAAATATACGCTCTTGGTTGTCCACAACCCGATGGGTAGGGCACCAGGGTTAATTGAATACGTAGCGGGCATAGAGCTGGAAATTCTGAATCGGGGTGATACTCCCACATTCCAGACTAAAAACAGGAGTGACGTTCTCGATTTGACTCTATGTTCAGGTGGTCTAAGATCAGAAACCTCAGAAATACATTTTGGGACTCATATAAATAGGAACTCAAAGGGAGGCTTGCGGAATTCCCTACAAGCTATGGTACCATTGATGAGTTGGAGCACGCCGCGGATTTTCTGCGAAGGCCTCTGACAACATCATATAAGAAGAATTGCCCTACAAGCACAATTAGTTCTAGGAAGAGAGCAGAATGGCGGAACACCCGTCTGGAGAGACTCCGTAAAAAGACAAGAATGTTGTGCAATAAGGGAAATAGAACTGAATTACCTGCGGACTGGGACATCTATAAGACCGCCCACTGTCGATACTTCAGCGAATCCGAACCGACCAAGAGGAGGAAGGCCGGGGCCAAGGGGTGGAAAGGGCCGACTGGAATTTCGCCGCTAAGATCGCTGATTACAAAAAGGTGGAATGGGCCGTAGGGTCCTTCTGTCCCTTTAAATCATCACGGGCGGATGGCATTTATCCAGCGCTTTTACAACAAGGCATGGATTTAGTCGTCCCATATGCCATCCCCAGATAGCACAACAGGTTGCGACAAACTTGCCTCAACCTTGCGATGCAAGGTTCGGAAGCTTGCATGGCAAGGTTCAGGCAATCTTCCAGCAAATAAGAAAATGTCCGCCAAGCGGCAATATTGCGAAGCAAGATTGAGGGAATATTGCCTGGGAAAGTTTCTGAAAGCTTGATAAACAATATTGAGGGAATATTTTGTGGCAATGTGCTTCGAATAATGCGTGGGAAAGTTGCTGAAAGCTTGATGAACAATATTGAGGGAACATTTTCTGGGAATGTGCCTCGAAGATTGTGCATCATTATTCAGGGAATATTTCCTAAAAATGTTCCTGGAAGGTTTTGCAAAATTTTTTCTTATCTCTATGTAGTAAATTGAAAGGTCAGTGAGAACAAATTAATTAAATTTCGATATAATATTTATTGTAATTGAGCAATCAACAGGATTATGTGTTTACCTATTTTTTTATACAAGTGTCACATATATTGTGCCCGTTCTTATGGAAGTTATATAAAAACACTAAATAATTATAAGTAATAATAGCAGTGTGGTTATTAATATGTCGAAAAAATCCTTCACATTTGAAGCATTCAGTAAGAGCGGAAAATTGAATGTTTGAAATATCAAAAGGTATGCACTGAAAATGGTGCTCTGTTCTAACTTGAATTTCAAACAATATAATTGAGATTCTGATTAATTGAGACGAATTTTTTAAAAGGGCGAGATGGCATGCGCTCGAGCCAAAAGAATCTATGTCCACTTATTTGATCCATAGCCTCAATTGTGATGAGCTTCATGTATTAAATATTTTAGGCACAATATTGCATGAAAGTTGTCAATTTAAAATTGTTCATTCTTAAAGGCAGTAAAATACAAATATTAGTTATAACCGTTATTTTGTAAACCTTGAGATACTAAATTATTTGCATCGACAGGAAATGGAATAAATTGTTTTCTTGAAAGTGAGTAAAGTTATTTAAGAAAAAGTTGATCGGAGTAAAAAAATTGACTTGCTGGCGAGCTTGAAATAAGCGATATAAAAGTAAATTAAAAAATTCCTAACGTTTCGAAATTGAAGATTTATACATAATAGAGACTTGACAGTTCTATTTTTAAAATTGAAGCCGTCAACATTGAACGATTTTAAATTGACATTAATTTTTCCATATGAAATTCTGACTCGAAGCTCAGTTACTTAACAACGGTGCTGACTTTCAGGTACATTCGACTGGACTCTCTTTTATAAAATATAATTATATTTCATATTATAGTCTTACGTTTCTGTACTCGGACAATTTTCCTTGCAAAACTACATCAGTGCTTTTTTGCCCTTGCATTTTTCGTGTACAATTTTAAGCAAGTCTGTATTTTTGGCAGCCCCGTTTTGTTCTCCACAGTGGGGACAAATTGAAGTTTTCTTGGCTTTTTCGAGAATTTGTTTTCGTATAGCTTTTCGACTTAAGTAATCTAAATTGGGATTCAATACGCGGGGTAAGTAAGACATTCTGAGATATTTTGTTAACAAGGCGGAGGCGCATTTCTGTAAACATTAGGAAGATATAACTGAAGTTTTAATCTTAAATTCAGGTTAAATTAAATCGAAGAACACGAAATTTCACTTAGCAAATGGACTGTAGAATGCCGATGATTGAGCTGAAGTAACCAATGTGGAATACTGGCAATTCTAGGTCTATATATCCAAAATGTCCTATGCATTCATTCAGTGATTTACCGCACGTTTGACAGCTACTCGAATTTGATGATGTACCCTAGAAAATATTTTAAATAATAAAAAGTTCCACAAAATGTCAGCAAATTTCCGTTCCGTCTTGGAAAAAAAACTGAAATTTCACAGATTTCGTGGGCATTTCACAAGGAAAATATATGAAATTCCACTCTGTATAATTGGACATAAAATAACAGTCATTCTTAATGTAAAATTACACTGAACGATCGGGTAAAACATAGTTGATTTTTGTAAATAATTTCACAGTATTTCAGCAAAATCTTTACAATTTTACAACAAACAACATAAAAAATACGTCAGAAAAAATGGTGAAACTTTAGAGTTTTTTAGTGCAAACAAATAATTTTTGACAATTACCATTCTTTTATCCAGGGCACCAAAAGGAACAGGAGTTCTATTTCCATCTTGGCCATACAGATTCGTATTAACTATATGAATATTAGCCTGTTTTCCCATATTGTGTCGACTATCGATACCGAAAGATACCTCCGATCTAAATAATAATATGATACAAATAAGTCGTATTAAAAAAGTCAGGAATTAAAATTAAAGTACTCAGAATAATCAAAAACTTACATCTTTCAGGCGATGTCAGTTTCTCTGTACAATCATGTACAATTCCTTCAAAATCGTCATTTTTCTCGCAAACTTGCGTTGTTGGAAAATCGTTAAAATCCATGTTTTCTAACCACCAAAAAATTGCGGCTGACAATTTATATCATTCTCGTGATAGAAGTTAGGCCAACTTCTCAGAATTTTAGCGAGAGACATTAACACAATTTTCACACGCGTCTAAGATCATTATTATAGTCAAAATGGTAAAAATTAAGGTAAAGTATAAAGATTAGGCGTGGAATAAACAAAAGACGCAATTGTACAAGCACAATTCTCCAAATCTTCTAACGTCGAAAGTGCCGATTCCCCGCGAAACTCGACACACATGTAGCCACTGTAGGCAACAAAACGGAAGAAAACTCTCAACTTCTATTGGTTGATTCAATCTCAATACTAAAAATTATGGTATGTGTTGGAGATTTAAAAAAAAAAGGATTAAAACAAAGTTTCTTTTAATTTTTCAATTAATAGTAGACAAATACTCCTCCAGAAGTCATCTGTCGAGAGGCTTTGAGATGTAGCGTGCCGGAACAGCTAGTATACTGGATAGGAACCATGCTACCCCGAAGCAGACTCGAAAGCAGATGGGGTGAAAGCCTAGTAATGAGGATAGCTCCACGGGGTTGCCCACAGCGGGGTGTCCTATCGCCCCTACTGTGGTGCATTGTAGTGGACAGCCTTCTTCGAAGACTAAATAAAGAGGGGTACTGTACTCAGGGATATGCGGATGACTTTGTCATCCTAGTTAGGGGGGCTCGTCTGGAAACGCTGATGGGTCTAATAAGGTCAGCGCTGCACATCGTAGAGCTCTGGTGCGATAGCTCAGGGCTCCTCCTTCTGTGGTGGGAAGCTGACGTTTGCAGATTCAGTTAAATATCTGGGAGTAATCCTAGATAGCAAGCTGAACTGAGAAAAGCACCTGGAGACTCAATGCAGGAAATTTATCATGACTTTTTGGATGTTCAGGTCAGCCTTTGGGTTGACCTGGGGGCTAGGGCCTAAAATGCTTGCATGACTCTACTCTGCTGTCCTAAAACCCATGCTTCTACATGCGGCCGTGGTCTGGTGTAGGGGTGTTCGATTCCGATTCGATTCTGGCAAAAATCAATTTTTTAAATTTAAAAAATCGATTTTTGAATCGATTCTTTACTATTCGATTTTTTGGTGAATCGATTCTTTACCCTATGAATCGGCGAACCGATTTTTTTACCTCTTGAAATTCATTTATCTCTTTGTTTTCACCCATCACATTTTTTTAAACCGTGACACCAAGTCAAACCATATCTTGTTTACAGTTTACACAGTCTAAACTATAAAGGAGGTTTCACATCCCAGACTCAGGTTCAATTACTTAAATGAAAGGTGAAGGCGGGAACGATGATGCCTTTATTTGGCCTTTCTGCTAGCGGACATATTTGTCACTAACAGAAAGACCAATGAAACAGCTCCTCTTTGTTCGCTGATGGTGGTGGCCCTGCCTGAATGCAGTACACTGGAATGCCATAAGAATACTTTGCCGACACGTGCACTCTTGTATCGACCGACGATTTTAATGAATATAGGATTAGCAAATTGGTATGTATTCAATTTTTAACATTTATAGCACAAATATTTTATTTATCAGTTTATTTGAACAAATGGTAAAAACATATTGAAACTTATTCCCTATTTGAAGTAAAATTATATGTATAATTTAATTTCTTATAAATTTAATTATTTTTCACGATTTTTTAGATCGATTCTTGAAAAATCGATTCTTTTGTTATCGATTTTTAAGTGAATCGATTTTCACGATTCGATTCAGAATCGATTCAAAAATCGATTTTTCTGGAAGAATCGAACATCCCTAGTCTGGTGGCCACAGGCGGAATTTAAAACAATGCAGGAGAAGCTGCGAAGATTACGAACGCTAGCATTTTAGGGTTTGACTGGAGCAATGAGGACTACGCCCACAGCGGCGATGTGACTCATGCTCTGTGAAGAACCCCTACATGTTGCGATAACCGCTAGAGCGGCACACGCGATGGGCCGCCTGGCAAGAGCAAACAGTTGGACTCCGGGCACTAGGCTCCCGAGTGATATCAGCGCACTGTCGATTCTACAGCTTAGGAAAGATAAAATACCAAAACGCTTCAACTTAGCCAAAGCCTTCCGCGTCTGTCTTCCAAGCAGGGATTTGTCGAATGCAAATGGTAACCCGCTTCTCCAGGGGGAAATCTGGTATACAGATATGGCTCTCGGGGAGAGGGAGTGTCAGGGGCAGGAACTTATGACAGCAAGAGAGGGAAAGGGCTAGGGATCACACTTGGGCGACACGCTACTGTCTTTCAAGCGGAGGTCCTGGTCGTCCTTCTTGTGCTGAAATACTAATAGAGGAAAACGCTGCTGGCATACAGATTACGATCTGTTCGGACAGCCAAGCGACACTAGCTGCAATAGGGAAACCAGGCATAACATCAGAACTGGTTTGGGAAAGCAAAAAGGCATTAAACCAACTTGCAGAAAGAAACTACAGAGTTGCTCGTGAGGGTATTGTGCGCGATGTTTCTTTAGTAGATATGGAAATGTTGCTAAGCAATGCAAAAATCCTCGCTGTCGTTCTCCAATCAGAAGAAGAAGAAACGCGTGCAAATAATGAACTGTACGCTCTTTTTCGAAACGAAAATCACGTGCACAAAACCAGAATAATCAATATATTCCACCGTTGAATTCACGCCATAACTACAGTCACAATAAGCAAAATGCTGCCTCAAATCGCTCTAATAACACGTCGAACTTATCTAATATCATTAGTGCAGCTAATATTCCTTCTCCAGAAAACAATGTCAAACCCTATAGCACTACTTTTTCTTCATCATTTAATTCTTCCCTTCCTCCTCAATTTGCTGAAAGTCTTGCACAGATGATGTCTTTTCTGACACAGCTTTATAATCAAATGGCTCCTTTGCTGGCCATGCTAAATAATTTTAACTTCCTCTCCATCCCCCCTTTTAATCTCAATTCGACACCTTCCTCTCAATCTGCTACTTCCAATATTTCTTCTTAGATAATGGTTATGGAAAATTCTTTACACATTCTTCAATGGAATTGTCGAAGCATTTTTCCTAAAAAAGGCTCACTTGAAAAAATATAAAACAAATTTGATATACTTCTGTTGAGTGAGACCTGGATTAAACCTCAGTCCAGATTTCTCTTCAAGGGTTTTAATGTTATGAGGGAAGATCGCCCTGATAGATGGGGGGGGGCGTCTTTTTATAGCTATTGGAAATGATATTCCATTTAAGCAAATAGATTCTATTTATGGTATAGATGACACCCTCCATACTCAATCAGTGGTTATTCCGACTGAATTAGGACAATTACTCATTGTAAATGTTTATAGAAATCCTCGCACTTCTGTTAGGTCAATTAATTGGCAGATTTTCTTTGATTTGACTTCTTTTCGTGCATTTTTATTGGACGGAACTTCAATACACATCATCTATCTTGGGGTTGTGAATCTTCTTGTCCATCAGGGACCTCAATTTTAAATGCTTTATCTGGTTTGGATCTATTTGTTATCAATAGTGGAGAATCGACTCTATTTCATCGTCCAGGACAGGCCAGATCAGCCATAGATTGAACGATAGTGTCTAGTAACTTAAAATTAATTGCTTCTTGGACAGTTCTTGAAGATAAAATGGGTAGCGATCATTTCCCATTGAAAATTGATATCGGTATTCCATTCAAATACCACCAGTTCTTTTCACACAAATATAATTTAAAAAGAGTTGATTGGAAGAAGTTAATATCCTTTTTGTCCTCACTCCATAAAGAAGATAATCTCCCTGAACTGAAATCTCCGTACGATGTTACCAATGCGTACTATAAATGTGTAAAGAACGTGGATGATGCCCTTCATAAGGCAGACCCCAAAATAGATAGGAAGTTTTCCAAAAAAAATTTTTCCCCCCCCCCCCCCCCCCCCCCGCGATGGAATGATGAATGCGATAAGATTTCTCGCTTAAGATGAGCGAAATCTAAGCATTATGTTGCCTATTCCAATTATGAAAATTTAATTGATTTTCAAAAATATCAGGCATTAACTACAAAAAGGTTGAAAATCATTAAACGTGCCAGTCTTAGATCATATTGTCGATCTTTGTCCTTAAATTCTCCTATTAGTAGTGTTTGGAACAAAAAAAAGGGTTTTGACACAGATTATTAAATCCGTCTTCGCCTACATCTAGCTCTATAAATTTAGACAAATTAGATAACATGAATGCTTATATAGAAAGCTTCTTAGCGATGTCTAATGATTTTGCTAAAGTAGTGATACCTCCTCTCCCAGATTTCTTCTTAGAAAGCAATCCTTCCTTTCAAAATGATACACCTCCTTCGTCAAATAACAATGCTGCTTTGCAGCGAATTGAAATTTTTGAACATTTCTTTTCTTTTCAAGATATGGCTTCTGTTTTGAGAAGTTTGAGACTGAAATCCTCTCCTGGTCTTGATAAGAATAGTTTTGAAGTAATATTAAACCTTCCAAAAGCCTCTGTAGAATTTTAGAATTTGCAGACGACATATCCCTTTTCTTTACATCTTATGAATTGGAGGAATGTATTTCTGGTCTCAAAAAAAGCTTAAACACTATAAATTCGTTCATGAAGAAAAGGGGATTATATATCTCTCCAGATAAGTAAAAACCAGTAATTTTTCCGATTCCGATCACAAAGTTACCAGATAACGTATACCCAGATAGCAAAATGCCCGCCGATTGCAAGCGATCTGCCGGCCTGCGGTCCGATCGATCGGACCGACTTGCCGGCAGATATACACCTTAATGTGCACACCATTGATGTCTATATGCCCGCCCGACAGGCCGGAGCGACGCTGTCCGGCGAACTGCATGCCCGACGGTCCGGTAAATTGCAGGCTGAGTGTGCGAGTAGATTAAAATTAAAAAAATCTTTTCTTATGTAAATAAAATAACAATTTTCAAATATCACGAAAGGTAATGACGAGAGTCTGCGTATAATAAGTCCAAGTTGAAAGAAAAATGTCAATATTATAAAAATATCTTTTTATAATATTGACATTTTTCTTTCAACTTGAACTTTATATTATTATACGCAGAATTTCATTACCTTTCGTGCTATTTGCTACTTTTGTTGATTTGAAGGACACCGACAGCAAAAAATTGCTAACAAGTTTTTTGTTCCACACACAGCCAAAACAATACCAAAAACCGCAAACGATGAAAGGTATAACTCCGTTATACAAGTAGATTACTCCGTATTCCAAGTGGATTACTCCATTTACAAGTGGATTACTTATTCTTCTATTTTATCTGGAACGAATAACAGTTATTGTTTGCAAATCGTACACATCCGAGCGAAAATTCACGGGAGTGAACGCCACACGAGATGAAACACGACAACACACGACAAGAACAGCTGATTCAAAACGCGCATGCGCGTTTTTGATCTCAAACTTCTCGCACTATCAGCTTGCAGCGGTCGCGTAAATCGCAAGCCCGTCGTTCCTCGCCGTTTGCAAGCCCGACGGGCGTCTAATGTACCGGACCGTTGCCTGCCGTTGTCCGCCTTTCGGTCGCATTCCGACTCTGCCGGCCTGTCGCGTGCATTTAGCAGGCACGCTGGTCTTCAGCCCGTCGGGCTGATCGCGTGCCGGCACGTATTGTTATCTGGGTATATCTCTATTGAAAACCAAATTGGTAATCCATCTGAGTCAGCCCCATTTTTAGGGATTATTTTCCATTGTACCTTATCTTGGGGATTGCACATTTTTAAATTAATTAATAGAGGCAATCAAGTCCTCAACATTCTGAATTGTTTATGTGGTACGTGGTGGGGTTCTCACCCTTAAATATTTCAAATGCTACTGCGTCCTTTGGCGAGGAGCTCTATCGACTACGGCAGTCATGTTATATCCATTTATAGTGGGGATATCTTTGTTATAAAACTAAACAAATTGCACATTAGATTTTTACGTGTTGTCTCCGTATAACTTATTTCCACACCATTAATTGTTATGCAAGCTGAATTAAAAGAACTCTCCATAATGTCCAGATTTCGACAATTATCTGATAAATTTCTAACTAAAACTTTTCTTACAGTGAATCATCCAGGTCATTCTATTTTGTATGATTTACACTATATAACAAAAAACTGAAATAATTTTCAACAATTATACTAATGGTAAATTTGGGAATTTTACACACTTTTTCACCGACAGTTCAAAGTTTCCAGATTCCTCTGTCGGGGCCTCTGTATATTCCCCGCAACTGAATGTGGAAATAAAAATTAAGATGTTGGAACATGCTTCTATATATACAGCGAAAGCGTTTGCGATTAGTGAGACAATCCAGCACATTTTGGATAACAACATTTCCAATTCAGTGATTTTCTCGTATTCAAAAAGTGTATTACAAGCTTGTCAAAACTTCAATGCCTATTCCTCTACGTCATATTTTATTTACAAGATTCGAAATCTTCTGTATATAGCCACAAAAAATAATCTGAATATAGTTTTGGTATGGATCCCTGGTCATTTCAGGTAATGAAAACGCGGACAATTTAGCTAAACTCGCGACTAAAGAAGGAACGTTTCATAATCTAAAACTTCCTCATACTGATATTTGGTCAGCATTCCTTCCCTTGAATCTGAATTCTACTCTGAAGGTTTGGAGTAAAGCTTCGGAATCCGTAGGAATTGGTCAATATTACCTTTGGAACTTTTTTGATTCATCAAAATTCAATAAACCGTGGTTTTATAAATCTAAACTCGATAGGAAATAAATATTTATTATTTCAAGACTACGTGCCAATCACTACAACTTAGCTGCTAGTCTAGCTAGGAAAAATTTCATCGATGGTGGGGAGTGCGCTTTCTGTGGATTTCCCGACGAAGATATTAATCATATGTTATGGGCTTTCCCACCGTTTAGTATTGAACCCTTTCTCTACAATCCAACAAATAAAGCTTCTCTTCCTATCCTACTATTCTTTGGGAACAATTAATTCATGTATTTAATTCACTTCATACTTATGTACAAACGCAGGAGCTCTAGTTGCCACATTTTGTTCTTTTTAGTAATACTGTAATAAAATATCAACAGTTTTTCCCCTGATATTGACCTGCACTGATGTTTCAGATTTATTTTGCTGCGATACCCTTAACCCTTTGAGGCGCACATTTTTGGTGCTAGACTTGCAATGGGTATCAATGGTGTTTCCAAGGTTTTTGAGGTCGGTGATCACGAATCTGGTATCAGAATTTGAAAATTCAAAATGGCGGATCCAATATAGCGGCTATTTCAGTTAGAATTGCGATTTGCTGAGCATAATTCACTTGGGAAAAGGTATACGGGGGTTTCCGAGGTCGCTCATCACGCATATGTATACCATTAAGCCATTTCCCTTTCGGGGCAGGCGTGACACTATCCGATTCGGGTAGTGTTTCTAGGTGGATAGTTTCTTGTAGTAAATAACTACAAGTGTGGGCTCACCACACCCACGACACGCCAAAAGCACGCAATTAGTAGTATTCCCGAACGGTCACCCATCCAAGTACTTACCGCGCCCAACCCTGCTTAACTTCAGTGATCTAACGAGAACTGGTTTTTTCAGCGTGGTATGGCGGTTGGCTTGCCGTTGGCATCTGAATTCAAAATTTAAATATTCAAAATGACGGACCCAATATGGCGGTTATTTCAGTTATAATTGCGATTTGCTGAGTAATTCACTTGGGAAAAGGTATACGGGGGTTTCCGAGGTCGCTCATCACGAATTTGAATTAAGAATTTCAATATTCAAAATGGCGAACCCAATATGGCGACTACTTCAGGTTAGAATTGCGGTTTTCCAAGTGAATTACTCAGAAAACCGCAATTCTAACCTAAAATAGCCGCCATATTGGATCCGCCATTTTGATTTTTCAAATTATGATACCGGAATCGTGATCAGAGACTTCGAAAAGCCTTTTATACAAATTTTCATATGATTATCTTAAAAAGTCTGTCCAAGGCCGAATTCATTCAAAAAAATCGAAAACTTTTGTCTGTTTGTTTATAAATAATTAAATAAATAAATTTTCAAATTTCCAATCAAAGCATTACGAAGCCTAAGTACTAATGATGGTGTAGAAGTTTATTCGAGAGCGATTGAGCTGAAAACGGTCGCGGTATGTATACAAAACTGAAAAAAGTTTGGTGTATCATATATGATACGCTGCGCCTCAAAGGGTTAAATAGCGGTGCAATATCCGTTTAATAAAGGTTAATAGGGATATTACTCCGCAGGGGTTATCGATGAGTCTCGCATTGCAATTAAGGTTGATGGAGCGGCGTTGAAAAAAGTCGAAACTCTACGGTCGCCTAAATCTTCACTAAGATTCGATAAGGTCTTAGAAAGGTACTTTGCGAAGTTTCCTGCATCCCGAAAGGAGTTTCGCTTAGTATATGCGGTTCTTCAAAAAAAAAGGAAAGTTTTGCTAAAAAGTGAGAGTGGAAAAGTGTGGAAATGATGTGAAAAGAGAAGATGATCGACAATGCTGTCACATGGAAGTAAACTTAACACCATGTTTATTTCTACATATTTTTTTGGAGACAGGAGCGGCATTGTAAATGCACTCACAGGAATGCACTCTCATCTTTTTTAATCACCAAAAACCCTTTTCCAGATTCCCTAATCACGTTGCATAGGTATCCATAACTTCGCGCAAATAATATATCAGCCTAAATTTTCAACTACTTTCTGATGGAAGAACTGCGTAATTGCAAGGCGAAGCAAAAGCGTCGTCTTAACTTCCAAAATAAGAGTCGCATTGGACCACTTTTTTGGCGGCAGAAAGCCTGCTGGAAGTAAAAAGATTGAAAAAGATACAAATTGGGAGATAGGAAAAGATAGAACTATTCTATCTCTCTCAATTAGTCACTTTGCATTATCTTATCTTTTTCTATCCCTTCGTCTATCCACTACGAATTTCAATCTTATTCAGTCTCTTTCTCTATCATTCCTAATCGAGGACCCTTATCTTTATCTTAACTTCATTCGATCTCTTTAATATAAACAATCTTTGCCGATCTTCCGCGATTAAGTACTTTCATCATTTTCTATTCCTCGAAATTCGGGAAATCCATTAATAAGTTAGGGAATTTATTTAAAAAATTAATTTGACGTTAGAGATATAAAAGTACTGATTTGGGTATAGATAAAGGACAGGATGAGATAAAAAAGACGATATTGAAAAAGACAATTCAGAGTGACAAAGAGATAGAATGGGATACATTTTCTCTATCTCTTTCTGTCATAAAGATTCAAAATTATTAAAAAATATAGGATCTCTATCTTCCTACTTCCAGCAGGGAGTACGCAAGGAACTTCGCACACGTTTTTGCACGTATTTTATAAGCGAACTAAACGCTTCGTATAATTTTTAGGGCACACACGATGCTTTGCGTGCCTTTCATCTACTATTTCTTCATTTTCTACATTTTTCACTATTTTTAATAACCCTTTTTTGTAATCAATAATTAAAGGAATATAGTAAATTTTGGGACGGGTTTAGTTTTTGACCCTTAATTTTTTCCATCATAATATTTTTGGGTTTTCATCACACTGCTCTGAAGGTCTATTAAATAGCTTAATTTTTGTGAATAAAACATGTATAATGACGATATAACAAAATTTTACAGTCAATTTTCTGAATGTCTTTTAATCTGAAAAAAAGGCTTAAAGTGTAGATTCGGACCCCTCTTAAAACATGACAAGTACAAAATAATTTTAAAACGCCACAGTGAACCTTTTAGTAAATATTTATTTGTTAAATTTGGAGCGATTACAAATCTCATCTTTGATGGCTTGAACCAAGCCCTCGAAATAAGTGATTCCCCGTTCACTTTTCTGCTTGCAACGAGACATGCTGAAATGTCAAGTGTGAAAAGTATATAACAATGTCCGAAAGTGCGATTAATTTGATTATTAATACGCAAAAGTTACTCCAAAGATTTTCAGTAAAAAAAAAATAGAGTGTAGGTTTCAAAAAACGTGTCCCAACCTATACATTTGAGGAAATTTTGGCATTGTTGGGGAAAAAACAAATGATCTGTACTATATCCAAAATCCTCTTCAGACGCTGTCCCTATACAGAGTCCCAAACTGTACGACACTCTCCTACAATTACTATTTTCTGTTTGCTTTTAAATAAATGTAACATAATTTGGAATTAGAATCGCAATATATTTAGTATTATGGAATATAAATTATGGTATAAAATAATAAAAAAACTTGAAGTAAATTCCAAATTTTGGCCGAAAATATTTTTTCTTTGTAATAATATGCATAACAGTAATTAATAATTCTAAAATCGTCACGAAAACCAGCAGCTGAATGGTGGTAAAATTGAATATTTGGATGTCTCAGCATTCTAAGGTTTAAAATTTTATGTTTTATTATAATTTATTTTGTTGTTTTTATTAAATAATCATCAGAATTTGAAAGTTTATAATTAAATATATAAATCCTTAATGATGTATATTTATTAAAATGAATAAATATAATCGAAATAAAATAATATAATATTGTTTTGTTGTTAATTCAAGGTGGCCGTTTTAATCAAGGAAAGAATTCCCCGTTTATTTCCGGGTTTCCAGGTTTACGAAAAAGTTTCAAACTCTTGAATTGTTAAATTTGTATAAATTGTACAGTTCAAAGATTTAAAAATATATACAAATCAACGCTATCACATATTTTCAATTCTCTAAATTGAAGAATGAATCAACGAATTTATAGAATTTCAAAATTATATCATTTAAGCAATTTTAAGTTAGAAAAATAAACAATTGAAAGATTAACATTTTTTTTTAAATAAACACTTTTCAAATTTGAAGAAAAATTATTTTAATTTTTGGTCCTTACAAATGATTAATTGTTTAATAGTTATTCATACTTCAAAAATTGTTTTGAAATCTATTTTAAATATTATCTTTTTTTTTTAATAAGGAATCATTTTACATTTTTTCAGGAATCTTACGAAAAAAATGTTATTATCTTCAATCGTTTCAAAATCTTTAAATAGCTTAAAATTTTTATTTTAAATTTTCAAAAATCTATATTTTGTTTTGATAATTTTTTGAAATCTTTTCAAGTTTCAAATTATGTTTGAATCTTTCCAAAACTTCTAAATATCTCGTTTTTGAAATCTTGTTGAGTTTCAATTTATGTTTGAATCTTTTCAAAACTTCTAAATATCTCGTAAAAAGATTTTCAAAAATTATCAAAACAAAACATAGATTTTGAAGATATTAAAATAAAATTTTTCAGCTTTTTAAGGATTTTGTAACGTTTGAAGATGATAAAAAAAATTTTCGTAAGATTCCTGAAAAAATTTAAAATGATTTCTTATTAAAAAAGAGAGGATATTTAAAATATATTTCAAAACAATTTTTGAAGTATGAATAACACTTGAGCAATTAATCATTCGTAAGGACCAACCATTCAAATAATATTGCTTCCAATTTAAAAAGTGTTCAGTTTAAAAAAAAAAAGTGTTAATCTTTCAATTTGTAATGTTTCTAACTTAAAATTGTTTACAATGATATAATTTTGAAAATCTATCAATTCAAATTAAAAAAGTGTTCAGTTTAAAAAAAAAAGTTGATACTTCAATTTTTAATGTTTCTAACTTAAAATTGCTTACAATGATATAATTTTGAAAATCTATAAATTCCAATTAAAAAAGTTTGCAGCTTAAAAAAATGTTAATCTTTCAATTTTTAATGTTTCTAACTTAAAATTGCTTATTTAGAGAATTGAAAATATGTAATAGCGTGGATTTATATATATTTTTAAATCTTTGAACTGTACAATTTATAAAAGTTTAACCATTGTTTAGTCACTGAGCGTTTAATAAAAAAAAATGTAGGCTTCAATTTTGAAAGTTTAAAATAAAAACGAGTCTCACTTTAAGTGTTTTAATTTGCAGTTCAGTTTTTATAATTTCAAATAAAAAAAATTTTACCTTCAAGAGTTTGAATCTTTTTTCGTAAACCTGGAAAACCCCGAAAATGACCATGAAATGTTTTCCTTGATCAAAACGGCCACCTTGAATTAACAATAAAAGATTATTATATTATTTTATTATAATTATATTTATTCATTTTAATAAATTTGCATCATTGAGGATTTTCTTCGTCTTCTGTTCTCGTTTTTCAGTGTGAAACTGAAATGATTCACGTGCCATATCTCGGAGATAATTAATCGGTTCTGGATGACCCAAAATGAAAATGAAAGCTAAAAGGCAGTACTAAACGATGGTATAATCAATTTAATGAAAAAATTGCTGCTCGTGTTATATTGTTTCGAATATGGCTGAAAACGGCAATTTTTTCACGTTTGGGTTAGGTTATCACGAAATCTTTGGGTACAAAAAAAGTTATTTTTTGTCGGCCTGTGTTATTATTGAAGTTAAGAAATTAAATGCACAAAAGCTGGCAATGTGCAGAGTTTGTAGTGGACCTATCATAATTAGTGATGAGTGGACTAGCAGCCTATTTAGAAATCTTTAACTCTTGGACCTATTCTTGTTGTGATAAGAATGTGTTTTTGAAGAACAGAGTTCTATTAGTGAATAAATTATAACTTTATTTCAATTCCTTATGAAAAGAGACACAAAAAAGGGATGTATAAAAAATAATTGTCCGGGTGTCACTGAAATCGTAAGCATATAAGATTTAAGCAAATATTTTCTAGCAGAGAGAAATAATGACGCCATCTCATACATATGAAAAACATTAACTTATTTCCCGTGTGTAGAAATTTATACTTGTGCCAAAAGAGTTAAGTGCTCATTACCTAACAATGGAACTATTTCGTAAACAATTAAATCTGGCAATTTTATCTTACGAAGTTGAAAGATTAATTTCTTGAAAGCTTCTGCACTTGAATCAATTAAAGATCTTCGGGTCCTTGCCTGTTTAATGTGCCACTGCAACATCTGAGCATAAAGAGGGAACTCTTTCTCAATATCAGATTCAAGTTTCCGGATTTCTTCCCTTTCTACATAATTCAAAAGCCTATTGATCGGCATATCTAAAATATCGAAATAATTTAAATTTTGAATATTAACCTTCCTTGTCTTCATTATATCAATTTCCGCTTCACAAATTGGCATTATTTCACAAATATACTCGTATCTATTATCTGAATCATAAGAATCAAAAAATTCGTAATCGATGTTAATTTCCTGGGTAACATACCTCTTGACAATCATGGCAGCCAAATTTCTAATCAATTTGGGATAGTAATAAGACAAACATCCAAGATGAAGAATTGCACGATTAACATCTGACGTTTGATTAATTATGATTTCAAGGATTTCAATATTTTTATAAGTCCAATAGCTACGAATTTCCACTACAGTTTTCCCCTCGGAGTTTCTAATATTTATATCGGCACCATTCTTTAAAAGAACTTCTACACAGGCTAATGAACTGTTTATGATCTTCTCGGAAAGAGGCGTAAAAAAGGTTTCAGATGATGATACATAGTTGACATTCGCTCCACTATTGATGAGTATCTTAAGAATCATCTCATTACGTGCATAGAAGATTGGTGTGGCATCTTTCCTATCAACAGCATTCACATCAGCGCCATAATCAAGAAGGAGTCTAACTATTCCTGGGAGAAATTGATTTATGCTAGCGGCATAATGGAGTGGTGTAAATCCTTGAAACTCATCATGATAATTAACATCAGCTCCCTTTTCCAAGAGCATTTCAGTTATTCGCACAAAATCTACAAACTTTTCCTGTGAACGGGGATCATTATTTCTTATAATTGATGCTTCTTTCGTAATAAAAATTAATGACGTATCACCAGAACTGGTAGTGCAGTTGACGTCTGCACCATTATTTAAAAGACATTCAGTCATGCTCACATTTTTGTTAAAAACTGCTAAATGTAAGGGCGTCATCTTTGCCTCTGATTTTCTATTAACATCCGCCCCAAAATCAATGAGTTTCTTGACTATACTTACCTTCCCACTGCCGACAGCCAAATGCAGAGGCGTTAGACATTTATCAAAACCGAAAAGCCATATGCTTCCAGTAACCCTAGCATTAACATTAACATTACCGGTACTTAACAAAATGTCTAAGAATTCGTCCAAAAACTCGGAATCGGAGCACCGCGATTCGCAAATGTCGTGTAAAGTCCCGTATTTAACAAGAATTAAGGCCATATTTTTGAACTTAAGATTAAGAGCCATTCTGAAGGACCCTATCGTACTGGCTCCATGATTAAGAAGGACCTTGGCCACTTCTAGATGATTTTTAGAAACTGCAGTACAAAGAGGAGTCAAACCATCGTAATCTTGCTGGTTGATGTCAGCACTACTTTTGCAGAGAAAATCTACTATATTGTCATGTCCGTTTGAAGCTGCAACATGTAGAATTGTTTTGCCTTTCAATTTCGTGTTAATATCAACTCTTCTATCTAACAAGTGTTTAATTTTTTCTTCGTCTCCATTTTCAGCTGCTTCAAAGAGAGGTGTAACAATATCATACTTCCGATAACTCAGACATTCACTATCATATTTCCAGCGGCTATCAGGCATTTTTGCGCTGTCCTTCCGCTTCCTGTAAAAAAATAATTAATTAGGAGACCCTGAATCGAAAAGATATCAAAAGCCACAGAGATACAAAAGCTTGCATGAGGAAATGTAGGGACGTAAAGGAAGCTAAATAGGTATGCCAGGACAGGAAAGTGTGGCGTTAATAGTTTATAAGAAATCCATGACGAAGAGTGTCAGTGGAGTGAGCGACGTCTGAAACGAAAGACCTTGGATACAAATGGGCCAGGGTGCTTGCTAGAGAGATTTATCAGCGACCTGACCTATGAACTCCTTCACTCCCGACAGTAACGTATAGCGAGGCTAGAACCGCTACATTGCAGATACTGATGTCCAGAAGAATGTTTAATTTTTCAACATTTTTCAATAGCCCTATCAAAATTACGTGTTCCTTAGGTCTGGAAAACCAAACTCAAAGTTTTTTCAGATTAAAAAATATATGCAGATAGGTCGCTCATATGAATTTAATGTCAAAAATAGGTAATTTTATAAATTTTTGAATTTTAATAATACATATTCTGTTCGCAATATTGAGCGAGCCCAGAGCTTGTACGTTTTTGAACCTTGCGCTCCGCACTCGTCCAAGAATTTCTATGAATCTTGATATTTAATTTTCTGTGTAAATATATTAGTCCAGGCATTACGTCGGAAAAATGAGTGAAATTCCCGAAAAATTCCTAGAAGGAATGTTTTTAATGAGGAAGTTTCGTCGAGGGGTCCTTTTTAACATATCAAAAATGCTAGAACAGTTCAAAAATTTCATTGTTTTTTCAATTTTTGACTAAAAACGAGAAAGTCGTGTTTTTTTGAAATACCTCGTTTTCCGGGCATCCTACGACAAAGTTTATAGAAAACAAATGAAAGTGAATTTCGAAGTTTCTGTCCCAAATAAGTGCGCACATTTCATTTATTATGTACGAAAGGTATTTTGACATTGATAAATAAATAATTGTTTATAACAAAAGTTTGTTATCACCACTTGTGATTACTTTTTGGCCTTTTTTTAGTACTTTCGTGACAAAAAAGTGATTCTAATTGATTGAAAATGTGCGATATGTTTTTTTATCATTAAGCAAATATTTTTTATTATCAATGGTTTATAACAAAATCTTGCCATAGCCACTTTTGAGTACTTTTCTAACAAAAAAGTAATTATATTTGATTTAAAATGTGATATATAATTTTTATCAATAAACAAATTGTTTTTCAATAATTTGTTGTAACAATATCTTTTAATGAATTTTTAATCAAATACAATTAGTTTTTTGTTAGAAAAGCACCCAAAAAGTACTAAAAAGTGGCTATGACAAGATTTTGTTATAAACAATTATTAATAAAAAATATTTGTTTATTGATAAAAAAACATATCACACATTTTCAATCAATTGGAATCACTTTTTTGCCATGAAAGCACTAAGAAAAGGCCAAAAGTAATCACAAGTGGTGATAGCAAGCTTTTCTTATAAACAATTATTTATTTATCAATGTCGAAATACCTTATATATCTTATGATAAATGAAATCTATACACTTATTTGGGACAAAAACTTCGAAATATGAGCGTAGTTTTACTTTACGGTAGGCTCAGGTACCTCTATGCAGGATGAGTGCACTATCCAAGGTCATATCTCGTGACCTATTAGGGTTAGGACAGTTTTTTTTTTTTTTTTTTTTGAAATTACGCTCAATTGACTCCACTTTTATTTGTTTTATATAAACTTTGTCGTAAGATGCACGGGAAACGAACTATTTCAGAAAACACAACTTTCTCGTTTTTAGTCAAAAATTAAAAAAAAAAAAAAAAATGTTTGAAACATTGCAATTCCCAAAATAATAGGTCTGAAAGACTTTTTTTTTTAGATCTACGCAGAATTTTATAGACTCTATTTCATCCTCCGGCATCGTTAATGTAAACTAAACATGACTTAATTTATTTTGAAAAAACTGAACTCCACTTTTTTGCCCGTAAAAACAGGCAAAATGGCCAACTTTGAGGGGTCATAACTTATGACCTATTATAGGTAGGACATTGTTCTTTTTCTGAAATCACAGCAAATTGAGTCTACTTTCGCTTACCCGTGAAATACTTTTCCGTATAGTGATCCGTTGCAAAGGTACACAGTTTTTTCGAAAACTAGTGATTTTTCACTGAAAATCCAAAAAAGTGGGATTTTTTCAATATATCCTAACTCGAAACCTATGGGAGATAGCGGATTTTTTTTCTAACAAAATTTCCTCATAATTTTGTCCTCTTTCTTTTTTCTGTTGGACATTTTGCTCTAAAATTCAATGGGAATTATCCGTCCACGCAAAAGTAAATTTTGGTAATGTTTTCGAAAAAAAATCCCGGTTTGGCAACTGATCTGTTCTAGCATTTTTGATATGTTGAAAAGGACCCCTCAACGAAACTTTCTCATTAAAAACATTTCTTCTAGGAATTTTTCGGGAACAAAACTACCAGATGCCTGGACTATATGTAAATATTAAATTTCTCAATGATCACTCAACCTAGATTCTATGATTCTATTTGAAAAGTATTCAAATTTCGTTATATCTTTTATGCGAACCATTGAGTCAAAAAGAAAAAATTGACAATATTATGTTCATGGAATATTTATGCTCGTATTTGGAGAGATAATTTTCTTAATTAAAGGCTTTTATTAAACGTATTTTCTTCAATAATATCCTACCTGCCAATTATTTCTACTTTAATCCGTGTTAAAATTAATTAAATTAAATTTAAGTTAATGTTATCCAGTAACGTGTCTCTGACTACCTTGTTTCAAATTGATGACCTTATATCTTTTACAAGAAAGCTTAATAAGGGGAGATCCGCAATTATGAATTTTAGATTCGATTAATAATTTTTCTAATGAAAGCCCATTACCAGAGTATTAAGTTGCCAAAGAATTAATATGCCATTTTCCGCCCTTTTCGTGAAAATCGTCTTTGAAATATCAGCCGTAAGCCATGTAGAGTTTGGCGAAAAATACCTTAAATCGGCCGGTAGCTCAGACATTAGCGCATCGGCTTCACTGGCGAAAGTTTGCGTGTTCTGTTATGGCTGCCTATATATTTTCTTACTTTTTATTTAATAAAATGCTTATAAACATAATTTCCTCCAACAATCTTTTGAAATAATGCTAACAGCAATTTTGATAATGCCTTCATTCACGGAAAACCCGAATTTGTTTAACTTTATCACGTTTTTTACAAACTAATTTATTTTCTATAAATGTTATTAATTCTTCCATAATTTTTACAAATTATATTCAATTTAGCAGTATGAACTAGGGGGGTTTTAAACGAAAAATTGTTAATTGAAAAACAAAAAAGTTAGTGCTTCCCAATAGACGCTTTAAAAAAATCTTGTTCTTGTAAACACATCGGTAATCTGACAAAATACGTTTAAAAACTGCGCTTATACTTATAATTTTTAATATAATTGGTAAACAATACGAAAATAATTAATAACACGTGTAGAAAATAAATTTAACTGCGAAAAGTATTATAAAGTGGAAAAAATCAGTTTTTCATTCTAAAAATTATTATTACCGTAATTTTGAAAGATTATTGACGAAAATTGTATTTATAAACATTTTATTAAATAAAAAGTAAAAAAAAGGTGTAGATAACGAGAATCGAACACAACCTTTGGCTATATGAAGCCGGAGTGCTACAGAGACAATAGAAGATTTGCAGAGAATAATGAGCAAACTGAATACAAGCATGCTGGTTTTGGCTATTATTTAAGAAAGGGTGCATCGGAGAACAAAAATGAATAGAGGTAAAAATATTTAAAGTAGAATTTTCAACAAAAAGTTTCTATACACTTTTTCTATACAGCCCATAGTTCATGCGTAATCAGCTCCAGAAGTAGAGGGGATGTTTTTCGTCAGCGACATTGCAACGAGAAAGATGAATATAAAGGGTTATTATTTTAAAAATTAAACATTTCAGTTAGTCTGTTGATTTTAACATTTTTCATAGGAATAAAAGTCAGGATTTTTATTTTTTGTTTCAAAAACAAAGGTTTGTACTACATTTATCAAAGTTGCATTTCATTTCAATATGGTCATCCACCAAAAATTTTTTTGCTTCAAGTAAAATTTTTTTAAAATAAATTCTGCCGATTGGGTAATTTGAAAGACTCGAAGGAAAGAATGTTGCCAAATTCACACACATAATTAAGAATTGAGTTTCAATTCAAGGTGGTTGAAGGGCAGTGACAAAGCATGTCCGATATGTGTGCAGAATAAAACTGACAAAAATGTAAGATTTACTAGTGTAAAATTTTATTATTTAGTCCAAGCCAGACATATTCGGCAGAATTAAAATATGATTTTGACATGAGCAAGAGTAACTTTATTGTCAAATATGAATCAAAAGTTGTATTTTTACAAGTGAAAAATTACCATTTTTCAATATTTTCATTTAATTACATTGAAATCTCGGTTGAATCGGTCTCGGTTTAACTGGCGTCTGTCAAGCTGCTAGTTAAACCGAGATTTCAGTGTATTTGAATTGAAATAATTATTTTTGAAAACCACAAGATACTCAAAACGATAAATTTTGAACAAAAAGTGGAAGAATTACATTTACAGTTGAAATAATTAATTTTCAACCAAGAAAAAGGGAATTTTCAACAAAATAGTTAAATTTTCAACCAAAGTGATGGATCTTCGATAAAATAAATGAATTCTCAACCAAAAGTGTGATAATTGATATTTCCACCATAAAATATTTCAATTTCCAATCAAAAAGAGTTGAATCAAACCAACAAATAAAAATTTTCAACAAGTTTTTGATTCCTTCTAACCAAAACAGACTTATTTTCAAGCCAAAAAAAGAGGAACTTTTGACAACAAAATTTAATATACAACCCCGAAATATGTATTTTCTACGAACATAATTGAATTTTCAACCCAAAAAAGACAAGAAGTGAATTTTTAACTAAAAAAGCTCAATTTAAAAAAAATGGAATAACCTACATTTTCAGTCAAAAAAATACATAAAAAAAAAATTAATTTGCAGCAAAATATTTACATTTTTAAGCAAAAAAATTAATTTTCATCTTTCAACCAAGAAAATTAAATGTGTATAAAAAAAAAAAAAAACTCGACACAAAATGGAATACTTAAATTTTCAGTTTCAAGAATTAATTTTTGTAACGCACGCACGAAATGTTCGCTTTTCGAGGCATGTATTGCGTGCGGGAAGTGACCAATTCCAAAGCCGTGGTAAAAAGCAGTTATAAAAAGACTTTTTCTAGCTGCTGCGCTTGCGCTCTTTGAGCAAGATTACTTTTTCTTGCTGTTGCGCTTGCGCATTTCGATTCAGATTTACTTTCCAGGACTGCCGAAATAATAACCTCACTTCATTATGTTTTGACGATTGAGAGACTGATTGTGAGTAGTGAATAGTGATTGGACAAACTCGAAGTGATAAGTTACCATAAATGACTGATAAATTACCATAAATTACCGAAAATTTCATAAATTTCTGGATACCTGAAATTTCCGAAAATTTATCAATTTTCCATAAATTTCCATATATTTCCGGAAATTTTGGAAATTTTCAAATTTTTTCCAAAAAATTTTGGCTGCCTGAAATTTCCGGTAATTGAGCAATTTTTCATAAATTACCGGAAATTTAGCAATTTTCCCATAAATTTCTGGAAATTTTTGGAATCTTTCCAAAAAACTTTCGAGATCAGAAATTTACGATAATTTAGCAACTTTTCATAAATTTCCGGAAATTTTGGAAATTTAGCATTTTCCGGAAATTTTTGGATTTTTTCCAAAAAGCTTTGGATACCTTGAATTTCTGGGAATTTTCGGTAACATACATATATACCGGAAATTTCCGGAAAATTTTGGTAATTTTACCATAAATTTCCAAAAATTACCATAAATTTCCAAAAAAATTATTCTTATTGTTTCTCAAATCGAAAATTTCTTGCATTTGTTACAAAAAATATCGTGTGCAACAGGTGCTGAAAGTAGACAGTTGCAACTCTTGTGAAGTTTACAGTACTTGCCATCGGCTCATCTTCGGGTCGTTTCCGGCTTGTTTCCGGCTTGTCTTCGGCTCGTTTACAGCTCGCCTTTGGCTCGCTTCCAACTCGCCTACGACTCGCCTACAACTCCCCTTCGACTCGCCTCTGGCTCGTACAGCAAACTTCACACTCGTGTGGAACTGCCTACTTTCCGCACTTGTAGCACAATATACTATTTCAATTTAAAAAAACTATCTTCATCTAAAGAAATAAATTTTCAATAAAAAATATTAATTTTCTACAAAAAAAAAAAAATTATTCATACCAAAACACATGAATCTTCAACTAAATTTTGAATTTCAAAAGGAATTTTCAACCTAATATTTACATTTTCAACCAAAGAAAGGAATTTTCAACCAAAAAGGTAAATTAGTCACAAAGAAGATTAATATTCTACCAGAACAAATTAAAGATTTAACAAAATACAGAAATTTTCAACCCAGAATGATTTTTCAGGCAATAATGTAAAAAATCTCATCTAAAATGTTTAATTTTCAAACCCAAAGACGAATTTTTGACGAAAAAGTTGAATTGACAACTTAAAAAATTGCATTTCCTACCGAAGTAATTTAATCCTCAACCCAAAAAAAGACGATTTTTCAACAAAACAGGTGAACTTTTAACTGAAAAAGATCAGTTTTCTAGCAAAAATGGAATAGCTACACTTTCAGTCAAAAAAATCCCTTTTAAACAAAATAAAAACGAATTTTTAATGAAATATTTATGTTTTTAACCAAAGAAATGCTTTTTTAACTGAAAGGATAAATCTTCAACCAAAAAAATGAACTTTTAACCAAGCAGTTGAATTTTAAATCCAAAAGATGAATTCTCTACCAGAAAATTACAAAAATTCAACAAAATCGATTAATTTTCTATCAAAAAAGATCAACTTATACCAATGCACGTGAATCTTTAACCAAATTTTGAATTATGAAAGAAATTTTCGTCTAAAGAAATGAATTTTGAACCAAAAAGGTGTATTAGTCTTTAAGAAGATTAATATTCTAACAGAAATAGCCACGTTTCATCAAAATACATAAATTTTCAACAAAGAACGATTTTTCAGTCAATAATGTTACATTTTTCTGACTCTAAAACGTTAAAAATAAAATTTTGATATGAAAATAAGTGAAATGCTGCAAATGAACAGAGTTTTTTCTAAATAAAGGGTACTTAGTGCACGTGTAGCGTGCACACAATGATCTAGTTTCGTTAAAAATTTGATTATATTTTAACGTTCCGTGAAACTTCAACATAGCAATATATATTATGACTTAACATCAATTATTTTTTCTTCTCAATTGTTGAGTCAGTCAAAGGTTTAATCAATAAATTTCATTTAAAAATCGACAGAAATGCTGTTAGGTATAGGTTATGTTATAGAACATCAAAAAGCTCAAAAAGTAACAAATGTGAAATGAAAAGTGTAATGTTGTCTAATTAATAAAGAATTATTATATTCGAATCTTAAATAATATTGAACCACAGTTTACGTGTATTGATATTTACATTGACTTTTGTAAAGAAAAAGTAAAAAAAACCATTTCACTTACCTTTGTTGGTATTTGTTTACTTAATTTTGAAGTTCTACGTAACCTCTACGAAACAGTTTTATAATTTACTTCTTAATACTTCGATATAGTACGAAACTAAAGAAAGGGTCATTCCTCTTTCAAATTGGAGAACCGATTCTCTCATTTTTTTTTAAATTTAATTAATCATGATTCTCTCGTAAAAACAGCAATGCATAAAATGCATTTTGGAATCGATTTTTGGATTCGGAATTTTGGATGTCCAGATCTATTAATAACGGGCGTTACACACATGATCCAAGAATACACGGTCTAGCCACGCGCAACTAAAAAAAAGTTAATCAATGGGAAGTGATTCTACCACAGCCAGCCATAATGGATAAGTGAGCGCGCGAGAATGAAGTATATTTGAAATGAAGTAAATGCCATGAGCGAAGATTTCAAGTAAAAGATGAAGAAATTGTACATTTTATAAATCAATGCAATTAGTTCGAAAATAATGAAATTTGTGCCATAGATAATATGAAACATTAAAAAATATATAACTTCTAATCCTTGTAATGTAGAAGAAATATGGATAAGAAAACATCTCAATGCACTTGAAGAATTTTAACTTTAAGCGATAATGATATGAAGTATCAATACCTTAAAGGAAGGAAGACTTTTTTGTTGTGGGTCTCTAAGCACAAAGAAATAAAGTCAAAATATCGATATCATAGCACGTATTATGGCAATGTCAGTTTTGACTATCCGATAATATCTTTGTCCGTATATACATGCGCGTATATAATAAAAAACATAAGCCCCTAGTGTAAACAAAATGACACGTTTTTAGATCTTATAAATATAATATATTTATTTTAATATACATTTTTTGAATGAAAATAAATTATCCTCGCTTATAAAAATATAAATAAATGAATAAACATATAGTGTGCCCGCGGGTAAGCACGTGATGCGAAATTCTAAAGTTTTAATTTTATTGAGAATATTACAAATATTTAAGAAGAAACTTGTTTTAAATTCTACCAAAATGATCTGTTTACTCAAACATTAAAATAAAATTAAGAAAAAACGGAAAATTAGTTGTATAGGTATTTTGCACAGGGACCAAGATGGCTTGTTGTAGTAGAGCGCAACTGGGGACGAAATTGGGAGCGCTCAAAGCTAGACCGTGTGTTCCTAGATCATGGTAACAGAGCTCACTGAGTGCGCAGTCCCATGGAGGTAGATTAGTAGAATAGTGGAACAGTTTTGACGAATTTGGTGACTGCCAGAGATTGTTCCGGCACCTGATTGATCAAAACTGTTCCACTATTCTACTAATCTACCTCCATGGGACTGCGCCCTGAGGTCCCGAGGTTTCCCAGCGGGCAGTCGCCACGCCAGCCAGATCCAGGCACAGGGATCGATACATATAATCAAAGATATTTTACCAAATATCTTTGAATATTATACAAAATATCTTTGGTATAATACATCACGTATATTACATTGTTTTCGACATGTATGTATAATACTACGTATATTATGTTCTCAGTTTTCGACACATGTATTAATGATAAAACGAACTCACCTGTGAAGTTCAATCATAATTATGTATATGAATTACTTGTTCGAAGATATTTCACTTGTAGTAGACCGCAACTTGTTGTCGGATGGCGCTACAATTTCAGAGAGGAATAAAAGTAAAGATACCTCTCTCTGTCTATCTTAGCCATTCATCGAATTCCCCTACATCTTCATTTAGTTTAGAGACAAGGGGCTATTGCGTGTTTGCTTACCGAGGAGCGGAATTGGGATTTGGACGCCGAGAGAAAAGGGTTTTATAACAATAAAAGTCGTTGGGTAGGGAACCACATATTTATTGTCACTCACATCGTCGACGGGCTTTCCGTAAGCGGCCGGCGATTGATATCGCTGGATACTGCGGTGAAGAGGTGGCCCTGATAAGGACCTCGGCTGGGCAACAGTCGGACGATTTTCCGGGATGAAAAGCAGCTTGGCTAGCAGAGGTAGTAGCAACGTGAAAAAGGTCGGTAACTCTAGAGACACTCGCGAACCCACGACAACAGTGAATGGCTGAGAGTTAGAACAGCGACTGCCGGCTGGCTAACTATTAACCAGTCGCTGTTAGCCGCTAACAGCGCGTCGCTTCTCGGGGTTTCGGGTTCCCCCAGGGGGGTTCCGTTATACCTCGTTTGCGGCCCGCTAACCCTTTCGCGTAGGGCCGTACCGAGTTCTATTTTATGGTAACATTTCTGTTACACCCCCCCCCCCAACCCTGCGGGGGTTTGGGTGTATTCCTGATTTTTCTGTCCCTACTGTGATTTCTCTTTCCAGGTCTTCGATTGTTTTGTTGTCTATGTTTATTTCTATTTCGTATTCAATTATTTCGATTTTTAACAAGTCTTGTATTTCTTTGTTAATTGCATCCCAGTTCCCGTGTAAATAAGTTTGTCTGTTGGGGTTTGGAGTTGTGAAGTTCTTTTCGTGTCTGTACCCAGATAGCAAATGCCCGCCAACTGCAAGCGATCTGCCCGCCCGCGGTCCGATCGATCGGACCGACGTGCCGGCAGATATGCACCTTAATGTGCACACCATTGATGTCTATATGCCAGCCCGACAGGTGGGAGCGACACGGTCCGGCAAAGTGCATGACCTACGGTCCGGTAAAATGCAGACTGAGTGTGCGAGTAGATTAAAATTAAAAAATGTCTTTTAATTTCACATAACTTTTGATATCTTGTCTGCCAATTGTCTGTCAATTTCGGAATAATTGATAATTATTTTTGGAACGATTTCTCATATTTTTGGGTTTTCTTAGATCTGTAAAATTATTATTTGTAACATTTGTGTTTCACAACGATTTCAAAAATCTCGCATGCCTTGATAGTTTTCGCGTTAAAAAAAGAGCTTATGTTGGCTTCGGTACTTTATTATATTTCCGCAATATAATTTTATAAGGTTGCATATACTTATCCACTTTTTATTCCACGCATGGCAAGCAAGGCAAACCAAAAACAGCAATCCGCCTTTTTACGCAAAAAGGAAAAGTCCATCCTTTTATTTATCTGGAAAGACTCACGTCGCGCTAAATCCGAGCGAAAATTCACAGGTAAACGCCACACGAGACGATACACACAGCAAGAACAGCTGATCCAAAACGCGCATGCGCGTTTTCGATCTCAATCTACTCGCACTATCAGCCAGCAGTGGTCGTGCAAGTGGCAGGCCCGTCATTCCTCGCCGTTTGCACGACTGACGGGCGTCTAATGTGCCGGACCGTTGTTCGCCCTTCGATCGCATTCCGACTCTGCCGGCCTGACGCGTGCAATTAGCAGGCACGTTGGTCTCCAGCCCGTCGGGCCGATCACGTGCCGGCACGTATTGTTATCTGGGTATGGTCTATTGTTACAAAATGTGTCATGTAGTAAGTAAATTTGAGTTGGAATTAATTGTTTACAAAATTGGCAACTGAATCCCTCCGAGAGTTCATTGGTATTAGTTTTAAGGATTGTAGTGTCTTTGTTAATCGTTTCTCTCCATTTTTCTTCCCTCTCCGTCTTGTCCCTATAAACAATAAATTGGGAAAGGAGGGTGAGGGTTATTGTTTCTTGAATTTGGTTTTCTAAATTTTTCAAATTGTATTTTTTATTCTTTTACTGGTTTACAGTAACTTTGGTTGGTTATGAGAGAGGAATTTGTAGTTATT
>CAKNXH010000356.1:0-22983 GCA_932178445.1 Andricus quercusramuli
TCAAATATATATGAAAAATTAATATTTTTAACAAATTATACTTGTAGGGTATCCATATATCAAAAATAATTATAGTATATAACGTTAATCTTAGTAATTTGACAATAAAAGATTTATCGGTTTAAGCTAAGATTTTTAAAAATGTTTCAAGTGATTTAAGAAGATTTCCAAATAGTTCAAAGGATTTTTTGTTTATTTCAACGCATTTCACGGGATTTGATCAGATTTTCGAGCGTTTCAGTAATTTAAAAGGATTTTAAAACTTCTGATGACCGTGTTTTAATGGATTTTCTAGGATCTGAAAGGATACCATACAACTTCAAAATATATCAAGGAATATCATTAGGTTTCATGTAATTTTACTGAATTATGTAATATTTTAATGAAATTTCAAAGAATTTATTCACAAAAACTGAAGGATGTAAAAGGATTTCAAAGATTTCCAAAATTCTATGGAATTTGAATAGATTTCAAGAAGTTAATAACATTTTGAAGATTTTAGGGTATTTTAAAAGGAACCAAGAAGTTCAAGAAGCTTTAAAAAATGCAATGGATTTCAAACGACTTTAAATGATTTATGGATGGTCCCTAAATGTGTGGATGTAAATATTGAATTTAAATTGTTGATACTCAATATTAAATATAGGTAAATCAATTTCTCAGTTTGATATATAATAAAAAAAAATTGGAATACTCACTTGAAAGGCACAGAAAACCAATAAGCAGAAGATACCATGTGTTATCTTATTCATGACTTGCGTCATGATTGAATAAAGTGCAACGTTCTTTCAAAAAACCCGTAAAAATGTTACTGAACAAAGTCGTTTAATATCTACTTCCTAGGAAAGATGAACCAGATGTATATCACCTGAATCTGAGAAAATGCCTTTTTACACTAAATACTTATCATACTTGGAATTTATTTCATTGGCGCCATAGCAATTTCTAAAAGAAAATTTGGGGAAGAATGAGGAAATGATGATTATTTGAAGTCTTGACAAACCTAAAGTTGGGAGTATAATAATATGTCTTGTTGAAATAATTGTTTAAATTGTGAACATATGTGGATATGCTTTGTCATAAGAGAAACTTGAAAAACACATGTTTTTAAATGGTGCATTTGATTCACTCAGAGAAAAGTTATGTTTAAATTTGAAGAGTAAGATAACAAAACATGATAAATCTCTTTTTTGAAAAAAAAGAGAGTCATGCATGGTTTTAGCATTTTCAGATCTCGAGGAATATGATTCTTGACCCTTGTCTCACAAAAAAATCTATCCCATTAAAATCTCTCTTTAAAAATGGTTTAACCTTAAGAATATTGATATTAAAACTCGTTTTTTTTTGGTACTACAGTTTTCAATATATGTTATAAAAACTACATAAATTTAATAAGTTTCAATTATTTGATAATATTTATTGGATAACCAGCTAGAGGGTTTCCTTTCTAAGATCCTATTGGAATTTCCCTTCTATTTCTGGTGTTTTTGAAACACAGCATTTGTCTTATTATTGAGGAATCATCTCGAATGAATTTAATCATGTTTTTTTCGCTTACATCTCATTAAGGAAATTGTTTTTTATCTTTGTTTTCTTAATTCTGATTGAAAGTTCCTTTAAGCGAAGTAACTTTTTCTTTTTAGTAATGAAGTTTTTCTTCATTTGAATAAATCAAACGATTCCTTCGATACTATTTGTTTAACATGAAATAATATTTTTTTATTTCAATAAAGTTCTGGCTAAAATTTAAAAAATGATTTACTTATCTCACTCTTTTTTACCAAGAAAAAGACTTTTAAAAATAAAGTTACATTTCTTAAAATTTACTCTATAAATCTAAATTAGTGAAATTTCACTATTTACTAGTGAAATTCTAATAATTGAATTAGAAAAAACTGAGCTACTATACATTAGAAGAAAATGAAAAATTCGATTTGTCGAAATATTTATATTCTAAAATTCGATAGTAAAAAAGTACTACTAATTTCATGGTGATAATATATTAATTAGTTTAGGACTCAATTAAAATAAGGTTATTCAAATGAAAAACGTGAAAAACAGGTAAAGTTAATGAAAGAACGTGATTGCGTCAAATTTTCAGCTTTATTGAAATAAGAAGAAATCAATATTGTGAAATTAGTCAATATAGACTAGATCCTAGATCGCACTTCGTAGTCTCCACCAGCATAGCATATTTACTAGTTCCGGTTTCAAAATTTAAAAACAAGAATTATTTACACACTTAATCTATTTTACCTCACATTATTTCGTCTAATTAGCATCATCAATCGGGAAGTTTCTCAATTTGAGTGGGAAAATATTTGTTATGTTGACAATTTTAAAAGTTTTTTGAAAAGATTTTAAATCTTTTTAAATATTCTCTTAAACATAATCTTTGAAAATACAAAATTTTCTTAAAATCTTAAAAATCTTACGAGATTTTTATTATTATCTTGAAACCTTTCAAAATACTTAAAAAGGTTCAAAATTTTGGGACGACTGAAAGATCCCGAAAAATATAAAATTCTCGAATTTGAAAATTCCCGAACAGATTATAATATTACCGAATTTGAAAGTTCCCCAATAATAAAATTCATGACCTTGAATAATATTAACGAATTCGAAAATTCTCAAATAACAAAATTCCCGATAGAAAATTCTCGAATTATAAAATTTCCGACACTGTAAAATTCCTTGTTATATGCTACAATTCGTTACGTTTCAAAATGTTCTCGTGAAAAATCAAAATTTTCTTGAGTTTCAAAATCTTTTTTTTTTTCTTTCAAATCAAAATTTGCCAAAATTTGAAACATTCCTCTTCCAAATGTTGGAAAAGGGGACTTTATATCTATGTACATTATTTGCATTTTTCTGAAATTATTTCTATTATTTTGAAACCTTTTTAACATCCTTAAAAAGCTTCAAAATTTTATTTCGAAATCTTTAAAATGTACATATTGTTTACAATTTTTTGAAACCTTTTCAGACTCCAAATGAATTTTAGTCATTTAAAAACTTCTAAACCTTATACATAAATATATTTTTAAATTATTCGGGTTTTCCCTTAATGTTTTTTTAATTCTGCAAAATTAAAAAAAAATCGCCTAATATTTCCCAGAATTTGTTTTTTGACAATTTTGGAAATCTTTTGAATTGCTTACAAATATTTTCAAATACCCTCTCAAAATCAGTGTTTCAAAAAAACAAAAACAAAAATAGCTCAATTTTTTCTTAGGAATCTTAAGAAAGTTTTTTTATTACCTTGAAACCTTTTAATTTCTTTAGAAAGCTTCGAAATTTTTTGTGATTTTTTTTAATCTTCTCAAGATTTAAATTATTTTTTTTATTTTTTCAAAACTTCTAAAGCTTTGCAGTATCGTTTAAAACAATCAAGTTTTATTTAAATTGTTTAAAATCCAGCAAAATTAGAAAAATTTGTCTTAAAATGTTCCAGATTCTTCTTCCCATTTTACTTGCATAATGGATGAAAATTGTTTATTTTTTTCTCAGTAAAGTGATTTGCTACAAATATGTTTTCTACTTTCTTGTAAGTGGGCCAAGATCATTATGCGGTGTTAACATTTATATCGTGTTTAAAGAAGATAATTTTTCCTGGAACACTATCTTATACGTATACGTATATACATATGTACATTCTTTAAATTAAAATCTAAATTATTTAAAATTTTCGCAAAACTATTAGCGATGAACAAAATTTTTAACTGTAAATGTTTTTCAATATGCGTAAATAATTCATTTTGAAAGATATTTAGGAGTTTTGAAACAGTTTCAAAAATCATTTGAATTTTGAAAAGACTTCGAAAAATTGAAAACAAAATGTAGATTTTTGAAGATTTCTAACAACAAATTTAGAAGCTTTTTAAGAATTTTGAAAAATTTCAAGAGGATTGAAATTTTTTTAAGGTTCCTAGTAAAGTTAGAAATGATTTCTTATTTTAAAGAATTAATTTTAAAAGAATATTTAAAAAGATTTCAAAACATATTAAAAGAATTTTCAAATTGTAAAAAAGAATCTGGAAAATTTTAAGGCAATTAGGTTCTGAGAACAATGAAATAATTATTATCACTTTCTTTTTCAAGTTATATAAATATAATTTTCCTAAGATTCTTCATCAATTTCAAAAAAATTTTTGAAGTTTCAACCAATAAGGATAATTTTCTGCCAAAAAAGTGAATTTTCAACAAAATAGTTACATATTTATCCAAAAAGACGAATTTTCAACAAAATAGATGAATCCTTAACCAAAAACGATTTTAACTTTAAACCCAAACGATTGCAATTTTAATTTAAAAAAATGTGATTTCTACAAAAGAGATGTATTTTCAAACCAAGAAATTAAAAAGATACTTAGGACTTTTTGATGTTGGGAAAATTTTTTAAAATATTTTATAAATTTTCGGAAATCTTTCTAACTTTTAAAATATTTGCAATCTCTTCCTGATATTCAAGAAATTCAGGATAGTCAAGGATTTCAGGGAATTCAGAGATTTCCAGGAATTCAGAATATTCAAAGACTTAAGGGAATTCAGAGAAATCAAGGATTTCCGCGAATTCATGGAATTCAGAGATTTTGAGGAATTTCCATTGCTCTTATTATAAAACTCTTAATCTTGATGAAAGGAATGACATTTTTAAATTTTTATGTTTTAAAAGCTGTGAATTTTAACTTTTAAAGGCTATAAATCTGATATTGTACAATTTTTGAATAACTCAAATTCTAAATTTTTCAATTTTAAACGCTCTAAATTTGAAAATAGTCCAATTTTCAGTTATAAAATTGATTAATTTTCAGTTTTAAATGCTCATTAGTGAAATCAGTCAAAGAAGAAAAAAAATGTTAGCAAAATTACACTTTGAATAGAAATATGTTTCCGGATTTTGCTAAGGTTCTTTAGAAAATTCAAACCGATTTTTGACGAATTCAGATATGTGGAAAAGGTATATGTAATTTTATTTATTTTGCAGGATTTCACCAAATTTTAGGAAAAATTCTAATCATAAGCTTAAGAGACATTTAAGACTTTTAGAAGTTTAGAACAAATTAAAAAATATTTGATAAGTTTTCGAAAATCTTTCAAAGTTCAAAAATATTTGTAATCTTTAAAAACTTCTTTAATTCCTAATTATCTTTTAAACTGACTCGAATTATTCCTAAAACTTTGAAAATCTTTCAAAGTTAAAGAAATTGCCTTGAAATCTTCCAGATTTTTTTCGGCACTTTTAGAATTTATTGGGATTTTTTAAAACCTTTTAAAATCCCTAAAAAGCTTCAAAATTTTATTTCGAAATCTTCAACATGTAAATATTGTTTTAAATTTTTTGAGATCTATTCAAATTTCAAATTGATTTCGAATCGTTCAAAAATTCTAAGCCGTTTAATTATCTTTTAAAATGAATACAATTCTTCCTAAGTGTTTTTTTTTTTATTTCTGCAAAATGAATAAAAAATGTCCTTAAAATCTCCTAGATTATTTTTTCACTATTTTGGAAATCTTGACATTTTTAAAAATATTTTTAAATATTCTCTTACAATTAATTTAAATAAATAAAAAAGCATTTCAAATTTTCCTGGGAATCTTAAGAAAATTTTGTTATTACTTTGAAACCTTTCGAACTCCTTAAAAGTTTCGAAATCTGCATTTTGTTTAGAATCTTTTGAAATCTTCTCAAGATTTAAATTATTTTTGAATATTAATGATGATGACTCTTTAGGCTGTGTGTAGTTCCCGAAAAATTGGGGTCATCCTGAATTCCGGGATAACGAGACAATTCGTACTGTTTGATGATATTTTTCTCCTGATAAATGTACCTAATTTTTCCAAATATTGTCTGAAAAGAACCGAGAAAAGTACTGAAAATTTTTTAACGTATACTTGACGCAACAGGACAAGTTTTTGAACAGCTGGGGATTGGAAGGAAGGTAAATTTAACTAATTTAATTATTTAAATTTTTTATTGATTTCAATACAAGTTGTACAGTTATACAGTTGTATTTTAAAATTCCTGTGGGGAGTTATTGCCTTGCGGTGGTCCTTCCATGGCTTTGCGTACTTTCGTTGCCTCCTTTTTGCATTCGGTTGCAGATTCAGTGCATTTTTTAACTACTCCTGAAACGCATGTCTTAACGGAATCCATTAATACTTTTTTATCGTTTTTTAATGCCGGAACCAGTTTTCTGCAGCAGTTTTCCGCAGTCTTTGAACAAAAAATTAGAATTTTTTTATATTTACATTAAACTTTCCTGTATAAATAAACCCCATTATTGATCTCTTAAATATTGCTTGTATGCTCGTCATTTCCATAAATTGAGATTTTTTTTTCTCATGCTCTAGAATGTGCTGAACAGTCTTTTTTAAGATATATCAAATATGGATAAAGATATACAAGAATTAACAATGTTTTTCATGATTTTATAGAATTTTCCAACTCAATAAGGTTGAGTTTAATAATCCCAAATAAACAAAGTTAATCATTACTATTGATCGATTTTTATTAAATTTTTTTCGGCAATGCAGTATTCCCATAAGAGTCAAAAGACTGTGGCAGCGACCAATCCTTTTTTAAGTGACGTTTAATGTGAAACTTGTTTCGTAACTGTTTTTTGGTATGCCATTAAATAAAGAAATATATGAAACTGAATTAGAAAATAGTACATATTGTGTGGGAAATAGATTATAAATAATATTTTTTAAGTACCTTAATTTCTTTAGTAGTTTTGACATTTTTATAACACTGGTCACATTTGTCCATTTTGCTGTGAAATCTTGTGGTCCATTGTGTAGCAGCATCATCTGACGTACATTTGAAAAATACTTCTTCGGGCATTATTTCTTTAAGCTTTAGACGGCCAGTTAGAGCCTAAGGAGAAAGAAGAACAAAACTATAACATATTTTAAAAAACTTTGAAAATGAGACAAATATTTATGAATTGAAAATTGTTGTTCTCTACTGACCTCAACCTCCTTGTATACTTGTTCCTTGACTTCAAGCAGTACGTCATTGGATTTGTCATTTGAAAGTTGAACATCTAAGGGGACGTTAAGTAACAAAAGATCTGCGAATACAGAAAAAAACAAAAGTTAAAAAGCGTTTCAGGTAAAAATTCTGGGGGTAATATCACCATACAAAAAAAAAGATTGGTAAGGGTGAAATGAAAAATTAGTGATATTTTATTTTACCCTTGCCGATCTTCAGTTTTTTGCATGCCGAGATTACTCCCAACACTTTTGCCTGAAACACTTTTTACCTTCTGTTTTTTCCATGAAGACTATCTGTAAACATACAAAGTAATGATAAAATTGCACGAAAATATTATATTTTAACTTTCACTGTTATATTTATTTGGTTATAGAAAATCAAGAGTGTAGCATATAATGTTAATCTTTGTAATTTTACAATAAAAGATTGTGATAAGGTTATAAAGACTTCATATCGGTACAATTAGATTAATATTTTGATTTTTCTTTCCATAATTTTGTAATAAAATATCAATGAAAACAAAACTTCTTTACAATTTTTCAACTTACTGCCACCCGCAAAATCCTTCAATCGGCATAAACTATGATACTTGAAAAGATTCCAAGTGATTTCAGAGGATTTCCAAATATTTCAAAGGATTTTTAAGAAATTTTAAAGCACTTCACGGGATTTTGTCAGATTTTTTAGGGTTTCAGTCATTTACATGGATTTGTAAAGCCTCTCTAAAAGGTATTTTAATGAATTTTCCAGGATCTCAAAGGATTTCATAGAACTTCAAATATTTCAAGGAAAAGAAATTGGACAAAATGTGTTGCATAATTTATAAATGGTTCCTCATATGTAGATGTAAATAATGAATTTACATTGGTGATACTGCATATTAAATGTGTGTAAATGAATTTTTATGTTTGATGTATGATAATTAAAAAAAAAATTGGGTTACTTACTTGAAAGGCACAGAAAGCCAATAAGCAGAAGATAGCAAGCGCATTTTTATTCATGACTTGCGTCATGATTGAATGAGATGCAATGTTCTTTCAAAAAACCAGTAAAGATGTGACTGATCGAAGTCGTTTAATATCTACTTCCTAGCAACGATGATTCAGAAGTATATCACCTGAATCTGAGAAGATGCCTTTTTATACTAAATACTTTTCATACGTGGAATGTTTATTTAACTGTCGCTATGGCCAATTCATAAGAGAAGAGTTGGGGAAGCATGAGGAAATTATCATGATTTGAAGCCTTGGCAAGGCTAAAGTTAGAAAAAGAAAAATATGTTTTCCTGGAATAATTGCTTAAACTGTGAACATTTGTGGATATGCTTTGTCATAAGAGAAACGTGAAAAACACAAAAATGCATGTTTTTAAATGGTGTATTTGATTAACCGAGAGAAAAATTATGTTTGAATTTGAGGAGTAAGCGAACAAAACATGATAACTCCATTTGTTGGAAAAAAATGAGTTATGCATGGTTTTGGCATTTTCAGGAGTGGAGGAATATTATTATTGACCCATGGTTCACATAAAATCACTATCCCGTTAAAATTGCGCTTTGAAAATGTTGTGCCGTTCAAAATATACAAATTAGAATCCTTATACTTTGTTCTAAAATGTTGAATATGTTTTAAAAACTGCATAAATTTAACTAAACAGATTCAGTTATTCGATGATATTGAGTAACCACTTGGAGTTTTTGCTCTATAAGATCCTATTTGAATTTTCCTCCGAAGTCCAGGTGTTTTCAAACACAGCATTTGTCTAGTTATGGAGGAATCATCTCGAATGGACTTATCGTGTTTTGGTCGCTTACTCCTCATTGAAGATATTGATTCTTTAACTTCGTTTTCCTAATTTAAAGTGAAAGTTCCTTTAAAAGAAGCAGCATGTCTATTTAATGATGATTTTTTCCTCCTTTGAATTATTAAAGAAATGATTCTTTCAATACTATTTGTTTAATTAAAAAAAATATGTGTTTTGATTGAAACAAGATACTGGCTAAACTTTAAGAAATAGTTTCCTTATCTCATTATTTCAAACCAAGAAAATTATTTGTGCAAATCAAGTAACATTTTTTACACTTAATCTATATAAACCTGAATTAGTGAAATTTCACTATTTACTAGTGAAATTCAACTAATTTATTTAGAGGAGAGCTACTGTATATTAGAAGAAAATGAAAAATTCGATTTGTCGAAATATTTATATTCTAAAATTGGACAGTGGAAAAGTACTACTAATTTCTTAGTGGAAATATGTTAATTTTTTTTTAGTTTAATTAAAATAAGGTTATTGAAATGAAAGATGTGGCAAGCATGAAAAGTCAATAAGAGAAGGTGATTGCGTCAAGTTTTCAGCTTTATTGAAATAAGATAAAGGCAACATTGTAAAATTAGACAATATGGACTAACAGAAGTCACATGATCGTGGATCGCACTACGTAGCCTCCAACACAGCACTTTTACTAGTTCCGGCTTCAAAAGCTTAATTTATTTCACCTTAAAATATTTCCCTAAATTAGCATTATCAATCGCGAAGTTTTTCAACATGAATGGAAAAATAATTTATATTATAAAATAAAAATTTTGAATGAATATTTATTTGCTTAAGATTTTCGAGCACTGTAATCCAAGCTAAAATTTGATTTCGAGAAAAAGGAAATAATTATTAACAGTTTCATTTTCAAGTTATATAAATATAATTTTCCCAAGATTCTGGATAAAGTTCACAAAGGTTTTTGAAGATTTTGGATGTGCCGAAAAAGAATTTAGAAAATTTTTTAATACAATTTATTTTATTTCACAGGATTTTATAAAATTTTATGAAAAGTTCGAATCAGCTTAAATGATATTTAAGACTTTTAGAAGTTTGGAACAAATTAAAAAAGATCTGATAATTTTTCGGAAATCTTTCAAAGTTTAAAAATATTTGTAATCTCTTCAGAAATTCAAAAACTGCTAAATATCTAACAAACTGACTCGAATTATTACTAAAACTTTTAAAAATCTCTCAAGATTGAAGAAATTGCCTTAAAATCTTCCATTTTTTTCGACATTTTTGGCAATCTTTTTAAATGTTTTGTAACCTTTTAAAATTCTTCAAATTTTTATTACGGTATCTTCAAAATGTACATATTGCTTTAAATTTTTTGAAACCTCTTCAAATTTTAAATTAATTTTGAATTGTATCCAAACTTCAAAGTCTTTTAAATGTCTTTTAAAATTAATCGAGTTTTCTCGAAAAGTTTTTTTTTAATTTTGCAAAATGAAGAAAAAATGGCCTTAAAATCTTCTAGATTATTTTTTTACAATTTTGGAACATTTTTCTATTACTTTGAAACCTTTCAAACTTTTCAAATTTTATTTGGAATTTTTTGAAATCTTCTCAAGATTTAAATGATTTTCGAATTTTCTCAAAACTTCAAAAACTTTAAAATATCTTTTGAAAGGTCTTAAAATTTTCCAGATTTTTTTCCAGTGAAGTGATTTGCTAAGAATCTGTTTTCTACTTTCTTGTAAGTGGGCCAAGATCCATTATGCGGCATTGACATTCATACCACGTTCAAAGAAGATAATTTTCCCTGGAACACTAATAAATTATATACATTTTCTAAATGAAAACCTACATTATTTTTAATTTTCCCAAAAATATTTTTGATGAAGAAAAAATGGTAATTGTAAATGTTTTTTTAATATTTCAAGATTTTTCTGGTAACCCGGTTACCAGAAAAATCATCAAATTCAAAATACACAAAAAAACGCACTTCAAAATTAATTTTTAGCTAGACTTTATCTCAAAAGGATCTAAGCGAGTTAATTAATACCGATTTTGGCTTAATTGTCTTGGCTAAATTTTTCTTTCTCAATTGTCTTTTTAGGCACTTTTTGAAGATAAAGTAACTTTAGTGATATTTAGAACTTGTCTCAGTTTAAACAGACTCGAATTATTTCCTAAAATTATTTTTGAAATTTCTTAATTAAATTTTTTAAATCTTCCGGATTCTTTTTTGACAATTTAACAAATCTTTTAAATTGTTTCGAAATATTTTTTAATATTCTCTTAAAATTAATTGCTAAAAAAAGAGTTTAATGCTCTTGAAATATTTCAAAATTCATCCAAAAAGTAAGAACTTTCAACAAAATAGGTGAATCCTCAGACAAAAAGATTAATTTTCTACCAGTTGTACTTTGAACCCAAAAAGATGAGATTTTTTTCCAAAAGTGACAAATTTTCTACAAAAGAGTTAGTTTTTAACTAAATAGTTTAATTTTCGACCCAAAATGAATTTTCTGACCAAGAAGGCTAATTATTTGTATTTAATGTGGGACAATACCAGAAAAAGTTTCAACTCAAAAGTCTTATCGGATATCTGCGTTTCGCCCACCTACGCTTTCAGAGTGCACTCTAAAAGCTATATGAAAATTATCAAAAATTTATGATTTTTTTTTAAACGCCCGGTTCTCGGATTTTCTTTCACTTTCCTGAAAATTTGATTTTTTTTAAATTTTTCCTATAACTTATAGAGTCCGTCAATGGACAAAATGCAGTTGTCCGATAAGTATATTGATTAAAAACTTTGTCTGATTATTGGCCGACGTCGATTACAAATTATTAGTAAAAGAAAATCCGAAAACCGGCCGTTAAAAGAACATTAGAATTTTTGGCAAATTTCCCGAAAAGTACCTGGGTGGGTAAAAGGCAGTTGTAGGATTAGGATTTTGAGTAAAAGCTTTTTTTGGTATTGTCCGACATCAAGTGCAAGTAACTTGTAAAAGAAAATCCGAGAACCTGGCGTTTATATGTAAATTAAATTTAGTTGAAAATTTTCCCAAGTGCTTGAGTTGTCAAGATAGTTGTCTGATAAGTATATTGAGTTGAAAGTTTTTTCTGGTACTGTCCGACATCAAGTACAAATAATTAGTGAAAGAAAACTTAATAACCGGACGTTGAGATCCACTGTTAAAAATGTTTACAATTTTAATATACATTTAATATACATTTGTATATTAAATCTACTTGCTGTTTTCACGCACTCTGTTTTACCGACTTAAATATACATGTATATTAATTTTACAACGTTATGGGATATTAAAATTAATTTACGGTATATGCAAATGACTTTACTCACACGTATATTAAATTTCGATCAGATTTTGTTAAACAGTGTGAAAATTAGAATCCATTAAAAATTGTACGTAGGTTTCAGAATGCGTGGGTGGATAAAAGGCAGTTGTCCGATAAGGATATTGAGATAAAACTTTTTCTGGTATTGTCTGACATCGAGTACCAGTAATTGGTTGAAGAAAATCCATAAACCGAACATTCAGAGAGAGTTTAGCATTTGTATCTCATAATAAATATATTCAATTTCAATAAAAGAGTAATTATAACATTATAATAGAGTGAAAATCATCTAAAACCATGTATTTAATAATTTTCTCACTAACCAAATAAGAAAAAAATACGGCTGCGAAGTACTATTTACGTATTCACTATGGGTTGTGCTCATTTTATGAGCATTTTTCTTCCTCATAAATATCAAATAAATTTGCTTCCTCATGGAGGGAATTTTTCCCTAACATAAGAAAAAAATGTATACTTTCAATATTTTTCAAGCTTATGTTTCTGTCTTTTCGAAAATTTTATTTTCAGAAAATCAGAGAGCCCATCAAAATGGCAATTGATGTATTCTGTAACAATGAACAACTTTTTAAACTACGGTAGTTTTATATTTCAAATTAAAACCTCATTGAAATAATGTAACTTTTCTTAAAACTTTCTGAGTAGCTATTGACTAATCAATAATTGGCTTCGAAAGTTCGCCAATAGATCAATCCTCGCGTCTCAAAGACGCGAACAAATATATGATATGCACAGTGTTAAAAAAATCCGATAGAAATTTAATATACGTGTGAGTAAAGTAATTTTCATATACCGTACATTAATGTTAATATACCATCACGTTGTAAAATTAATATACATGTATATTAAAGTCGGTAAAACAGAGTGCGTGAAAAAACAAGTTCTTTGATGCCTTCAGATCTTGTCAAATATTAAAAAATAAAGTAATAACCTTAAATTCATCGACTAAATTCCTACTTACAATTAAAGTGCAATGTAAGGGTGGAATTTTTTCTAAAATTCTCTGTGAATGTTAGAATTTTAACGTTAGCACAGGTGCTTGGGGGTTAGGTTTCTTAATTATTTGTTTAATTGAACTTTTCTCTTAAAAACCAGTGTAATTTATATTTATCTAGGAGAAAATATTATGTTTTATTATTTACAATTGAAAATTACTGCCAAAATTCTTTTTCATTTATGTAAAGTGCAAATATCTGACTTTTCTGATAAATGATCAATATGCGGTACATGAAATTTAATAACATAGTCTCTTCATGGCGATTTCGTATACCTATGTTTTATATTTAATATAAAAGTGTATAATAAATGTATGTTAAAATTGCAAACCTTTTTAAGAGTGCATTATAGTTGTATTCCCAATACTAAAAAAGTTTTCCCTGTATCAACAAGATAAACAATATATTTGTTAAATTCATAAAACGGTATTGCTAGATCATAAGAGGTCAGAGAAGGTTCGTCATTAGGTCATTCGACGTGTCTCGAATATGCAAACAAACACGTGAGAGAATGTACTGTAATACTGATAATATGAACAAAGTTTTTCTCATATAAACAGAATACACCAATTTTTTTTAAACATCATAAATCGGTACTGGTGGGTCATGAAAAGTTCATCAATAGGTCAGCGATGCTTCTCAAGGACGCGAACAAATACTCTACATGTAATATATGTCGTATTTTCAATATCAAAAAATATTTTCTCATATAATCAGAATAAACAATTTTTTTAATTCGTAAATAGGTGATGGTGGGTCATGAAAGGTTTATCAATAGGTCAAGCAATGCGTCTCAAGGACGTGAACAAATAGACTAAATATAATATTGTCATATTTCGAATATCAAAAAAGTTTTTCTCATATAAACAGAATAAACCATTTTTTGAAACTTCATAAATCGGTACTAGTATGTCAAAAAAGTTTCAACAATAGTTCGATCGATGCGTTTCAGAGACGCGATAATACACTAGATATCGTATTGTTGTATTTTGAATATCAAAAAAAGTCTTTCTTATATAAACTCGTTAAAATTTTTCTTCTTAAATCTCTAAACGCAAGAAAAAAATATTTCTAAATGGTCTATCTAGCTGAAAATCCCATCAGACCTGGATATCAATCCGAGCTACACTTCATCCAAATTTCATGATCTTTTCGAGATATGGTGAACAAAAAAAAGTTACACACACACATAGACACACATGGACATTTGTTAAAAACTTTATTTTTAAGCTCCTAGGCTCGAATTATACCAGGATATGTCAAAAAAGTATATTTGAAAATTTAGGTCATTACAAACATCCCTCTATGAGGAAGCAGTTGATTTTGGTGATTTAAAAAAAAATGGGTTCCTCGTTTATAAACGTTGCGGGCTTCAGTTATTTCTTTTTTGCGGAAATTGCAAACTCTGAGTGAATTCGTGGAAAAATGAAATGCTTTCGAGGAACTAAGCTAGGAGTGCTCATAGAAATCTATAAAACAGGGTGCAAGGACCCCATTAACCGGAGCTGTGTTGACGTTGACTTGTCTACGGGGTGCATGCTATTTCTGAATTCTGGCTGCCGCTTCCAGTGATTTGCTTAAAGTGTACATAACAAAGTGAGAAAAAAACCGAAAGCATGTCTAAACAGGGACGGCAGGGGCTTCTGGAAATAGCTGCTAGCTGTGAAAATGTCGTGGATCTTATGTAACTGTTTAAATCAGCGTTTTATGCTTTCTGAGACACAAAATAAGCTCTAGTCTGCATTGAAAGAAAGATAGGACGTATTCTCGTTGTCTTGATTGGTACAATTTCACGAATCATTAAAGACTTAACTTATAAGTGTACCAGTTCAAGAGCCTAAGTGATATCAAAGAGCAGGCCTCAAACTCACTACACTATTGACACTGTTTTTCAGCGATGACACTATTTTGTTACTATTTAGAAAAAGTTACACTAAAGACACTATTTTCTCACAATTATCCTCTAATATGACACTATTTCTTTACTTTTCCGTGAAAAATATTTTTGAACCTCTTCGATAAGTGGTTAAAATAAAATGTCCCTTCGTCTCAACGAATCACAATATGCTGGAAAATTGAAAGTAAAATAATGTTAATTCAAAACAAAAGACGTCAATTTTCAACCAAATAGTTGAATTTTAAACCAAAGTGTTTATTTTGTACCAGAAAGAGAAATTTCCAGCATAATACATGAATTTTTAACCAAATAGTTCAATTTTTTACCAAAAAAGACAAATTTTCATCAAATTACATAATTTTATGACTAAACAGTTCAAACAGTATATGTGATGTTAGTACAAATTTTATTTGATCAATTTTTAGTTTATGTTTTTTTTCATTCCTTAAATTTTTAACTAAATAGGAGAACATATATGAAACTAACACAGATCAATGGAGTAATTAAATTTTCATTTGAGAGATTTAATTTTCAATAAAAAATAACGAATTTTCTACAACACAGTTTCATTTTGTACCCGAGGTAGTGAATTTGCAACAACAAAAAATTAATTTTCAACCAGTCAGTTGAATTTTCAATAAAATAGTTGTGGCAGTAGTTCTACTTTTAAACCAAGCTGTTGAATTTTCCACCTAAAAAGATGAATTATCAAATAGTTGAATTTGCTACAAATTGCAGTCAAATTGTTTAGTTTGCAAGTCAAAAGGACTAATTTTCAACATGTCAGTTAAATTTCCAACCGAAAACTTTTTAACAAAATTATTCAACTTTCAACCAAATAATAACATTTTGAAACGAAAAAGATGAATTCTTAACCAAAAATAGTGGAAAAATGAGAAGACCGTGAAGCATGCGATAAATAAATAGAGATTTTGATAACTTTATAGACTAGAGAATGAATGACATTTTATATAAACATTCAAGTTAATTTTCAATCCTTCAAAAATAATACGTTAGAAAATTAGAAATTTTGCTTGAAAAAACAAAAATATTTTTTTCCATTGCACACTTTTTGATTTTGGACTATACATCTATGTATATGAAATCTATATAGTAATCTATGGTATGAAAACACTCTTTCCCCTACTCCCCTCTTTTCCCCTTTTTTAGAATTTCTCTTTTTTTCAATATATTTTCAAGAAACTTACCCTTTTTTTGTACCCAATAAGTAAAAATATTATCAGGTTAAAAATCTAATTATTTGATTAAATAATCAACTATTTTGTTGATAACGTGTACTTTTTGGTCGAAAATTCAATTGTTTTGTAGAACACTCTTCTTTTTGAAAATAAAATTCATCTTTTTCGTAGAAAAGTCAACTATCTTGTAAACAATTCAATTATTTGGTTGAAAATGCAACTGTTTTTGGTTGCAGTTTTATCATTTTCATACAAAATTCCGACCATATGATTGAAAATTTAACTTGAATTTCTAAATAAAAGAGATTATAAACTTCAACCAAAAACACTTGAATTTCCAGCTAAATAGTTGAATTTTTAAACCAAAAAAACGAGTTCTTTAGAAGAGAGTATAATTAAATTGGCACAAAAAATTTAATTTTCAACAAAGAAAGATGAATTTTCAATAAAAAAATATGAGTTTTCTACCATAAAAGAGGAATTTTCAATCCAAAAGGATGAATTTTCCATCCAAAAAGACGAATGTTCAACAAAACCATTAAATTTTCGACCAAAAAGTAGTACTTTTTAACAAAATTGTTGAGGTTTCAACAAAGTAAGGAGAATTCTTTTTTAAAAAAGGGGAAAAGGGAATAAGGGAAGAGTTTGAAATCTGTAATTGAAGTTGAAATTAATCGATGTTAAACGTTTTCGATTTGAAAATGTCCAACTATTAAGGCTTCCAATTTGAAAAAATAAAAATTTGGAATGCGGATATGCAATTAGAAATTGTTCAATTGCAAACGCTATAAATTAAAAAATGTCTGAGTATAAAGCTTTAATGAGAAATTATTTAATTTTTATTGTTCTCAATTAAAATGTTACAATTTCTACTAGTTTTGAATTTCAATTTAAAATTTCATTGGAATTAAGATTGAAGTTAAGTAGGGGAAACCCCCCTACAGTAGATAAGAAAAAATTCTACAGCATTTAGCTGCATCAGTTTCCAAAAATAAAGAAAGATGATTATTGTTAAATAAAGCTCACATATGCAATTGAGTATTCTTATAGAAAAAAATTTCAAGAAATTAATCAATTAGCTGTATTAAACATTTTTATTAGACCTGGTCAAGGGTACGATTTTGACACCTTTGTCCATCAATAGTTAATCGTTTCTGGTATTGCTCCTGGGCAAGTCAGAATACTCAATTCTGGATAATTATAATTTATCATTAGTATGCTTACTATTAAGATCAATTTATTGAGTAAATAATAGTTGAAACTATGATTATTTTACAAAAAACGCAAAAGTTTAAATTATTTACCTTTTTTTTTCATCTCTGATAATTCGTAAGATTGGTACGAGATGTTTAATCTTCACACCATTTAACCTGGCTTGCGATGACAGAAAAGTGCAACTTTTTTACATACCTTATTCCTAAAAATTATATCTTTTCCGAAAGGCTCCTCAAAAGGTTCACGAATCAAAATAAACAAACAAATACAACCTTTAACTTGAAACAACTGCAAGACAGTCGCAGAGCTGCCAATTTTGACAGACATTTTTTGTAATTTTCCGATTATCTACTGTTGGTTATCTACTGTTGGAAAATGTAATATTCAATAAAAAGTACTTAAATATTTATAAATATTAAAGAAAGAACACTTTGTATTGATAAATATTGTTCATTGAACTTCAAGCTTTGATTCTAATCTATAAACTTGTCATAAAAATATTTTATTAAGTTAAAAAGTATGAATAAAGACGAGGTGAAATTTTTTTTCCAGGTTGAAAATAAATTTTTTGCTCTCACGCATTTATTTATTATAAAATTTTAATGAAACTTCGTCAGAAGCTATAGTATCCTTGTCGAAACATTATACTAACAAAAGTAGTGAACATTTTGTTTCCCCTATATAGAATTTCTGAGAAAAACGGAAAAATGTCCGTGAGTCGTATTTTTCTTCAGAAAGTCGCATTTTTCCAACAAAAAAGTCAGTTAATGTTTAAAAAGTCGCACAATCCGAGCTCTGTAAATGTAAATGGAGTTAATTACGGGACGCATACAGTTTGCAGGTGTCGTTCTATTGATAGTGGAACATGATCAGGAATAACAGTGTAGGATGTTAGGGTCAGTAACTGCAGGTTAGATAAATTATGCTGGTTTTATGCACACGGGGACTTTGTGTCTTTGTGGTTTCCCCCCGTGAAATTGAACTTGTGCTTTGTATGTCGGGTTAATCTTTGTGGCATTGCTGAAAAGGAAACTTGGAGGCACGTGTTGATAATAAATTAAAGGCGTTGTGGTGTTCAAACACATCCTTTTGTCACTTTTTATTGGAAAGTAATCCCGTAGCTAATGAAGAGGTAATAAAGCCAACACGTGATAAAATTGTTTAATCTTGAAAGAGGACATTAGATCCCTCTTTTGTGTGAACAGAAGTCACTTTTAGTCACTCTTTAGCGTACACTAGCAACTTTGTTCTTTTACAGTACCAGTTTATTCAAGTAAATTAGTCTGTAAAATAGTGATTTAAAATCACAGATAAAACTGGGTTTTCTATTGGATACAATTTTTGGTTCCGGAGAAACTGCAATGAAAAGGAACTCCTCTTGCTGGAAAGGAACCCAAAATGATGAATTTTTTCCAAAGGAGCCACCAGTTGGAACTCCGAAGGAACCCAATTTTCAGAGAGACTTTTTTCAAAGAGCCTGTTTTTCCCTTGATCACTTCATTTTATTTAGATAATAACACAACTTTGACGTTAAAGAACATGTGTAATAGAACTCTAACGTACATAATTTAATGAAGAGAATTAAAGTACAAAATATTATCGCATTTAAAGTAGATAATTTTAATGACTTGATAAATATTATTTGCGCCTTAAGTATCAAACTTGTAAACATAAATGCGTATTTATATGAAAAAAATTGTTCGTCTTGAGTCATCGGTGGATAACTGTAAGTCGACCAGTTAAAGTAAATACCAATTTTGGGCCATATTTGATCCCCTGTCATTCCAAAAAGTAACATAGGCCAAAACTTTCTCAAAACCGGGTGAATTGTGTGGTTTTTCACGAAAGTAGGAGAATAAATTCTTTAAAATAAAATTAATGTAGATACCATATTGAATTCAGTGTAAAACGTTTTCAATTCATAAGTGATTTCAAATCCAAATATATTGCATTTTCAACAAAATAGATGAGTTTCCAAGACAAAAAGACCAATTTTAACAAGAGAGCAGAATATATTCGAACGAAATTTTAATAGTGCCTGTACTGTTAAAAAAAAAAATTTGAAAAAAAGGTCGTTAAAGTCATCATTCTGGAAAAGACCGCGAATTGGTAATCAGTGATGATAGAGATGTTTTGAAAATCTTTTTCGTAATAATTCATTTTACAATATTAATCTCTGTTTCTAAATATAGAAACTTATATAAATACTTAATATATATTGATGTATACCTATATAAATGTACATTTTATTTAATAAATATTTATTTAATATGTACTATTCATAATTTTTTATTTTTTGAATTTATTGTACTCATTCCGAAATCGATGTTTAATACTGTCCGTTTTTCGAGTAACATTGCCGGTTTGGTTAACACTGCCCCTTAGAATACAAGACAAAAACCCGCAAAACATTTGAATTTTGAACCAAGAGGACTTTTCTATCATAAAAGATGAATTTTCTACCAAAAGACGAATCTTCAATCAGTTGAATTTAACGGAAAAAAATTTGTCAACAATATAGTTGAATCATCAAAGAAAAAGATGAATTTTCAATCAAAAAGGTTAATTGCAAACCAAACAGTTGAATTTTCAACGACAAAATATATCCTTTCAACCAAAAATGTAATCATCAGATTTTCAGTTCAAAACATTAATTTAAAAGAAAAACGAATTTTCAACCAGTTGAATTTAACTCAAAAAGACGATAATTAATCGAATAGTAGAATCCTCAACCCAAAAGACGAGTTTTTCACAAAATACATGCATTTTCTACCAAATAGTTGATATTTCAAAAAATTGAATAGTTACATTTTCAACAAAATTGTTGAATCCTCAAAGAAACAGATGAATTTTGAATTAAGAAAGATGAATTTTTGACCAAATAGTTGCTCTTTCAACTTACAAAAGATAAATTTCCCCAAAAAATTTAATAATTAAATTTTCAGACAAAAAATTAATTGTCAACAAAGTATTTAACTTTCAACCAAGGAGTTTAGTTTTTAACGAAAAAAGATGAATTTTCAACTTAATAGATAAATTTTCCACCAAAAAAATAATATTCTACTAAAAAAGACTAATTTTCAACCAAATTGTTGAATTTTTAAACCAAAAAGGTAAATTATCTATAAAACAGTTAGATTTCCAACACGAAAATATGATTTGGTATTTTTGTACTAAACTTTTGAATTTTCAACCAAATAGTTGAACTTTTGACCCAAAAATATGAATTTTCAATTAAAATGATGAATCTTCAACAACAAAAAAATGAATCTTTAACAAAAGAGTTCAAAGTTCAACCCAAAAGATCATTTTTAACCAAAAAATTCATTTTCTGAAAATGGAATAGTTAAATATTCAACCAAAGAAATGAATCTTTGGAGAATTAATTTTTTTTATTGAAAATTCATCATTTTTGTATAAGGTTCAACTATTCCATTTGAAGTTTTATTATTTTAGTCTAAAATTCATCAGTTTAGTTGAAAATTAATTCCTTAAACTGAAAATTTGAATGTCCATTTTTGGTTGAAAATTGATCTTTTCTTGTTCAAAACTCAACAGTTTGGACGAAAATTTATCTTTTTTTATTGACAATCCAGCTATTTCGATGAAAATTCACATATTTTGTAAAAAGTCGATTTTTTGGGTAGAAAATTATCTTTTTCTTTGCAAGTTAATCTTCATGTTCGGAAATTCTTCTTTTCGGTTAAAAATTCAAGTATTGCAGTTAAATATTTATCATTTTAGTTGAAAATTCATCTTTTAGGTTCGAAATAAAATTACTTGGTTGGAAGTAAAACTCTTTTGGTAAAAATTAATGTTTTTGGTTAAAGATTCATCATTTTAATTAAAAATTCATTTCTTTGGTTGAAATATGAGCTACTTTTGTTTGAAAACTTCTTTTTTCTTTGGATGAAAATGAATTTTTTGCCGAAAATTGAACTATTTTGTTGAAAATTTGTCTCTTTTTTAGTTGCAAATTATTATTTATTTGAACTGAAAATGTAACTATTAAAAATTCATCTTTTTTTGGTAGAAATTAATCTTCTTTGTTAAAAACTCATCCCTCAGGTCAAAAATTAAATTATTCTTGTTAAAGATTCATCATTTTATTTGAAAATTCAGCTAACATAGCCATGCTTATAAAAAATATAGGACTACTCATCCCGAATTATTCCAGTTAAAGATTTACAATTTTAGTTGCAAATTCATCACTTTGTTTGAAATGTCAGTATTTTTTTGAAAGTTGGTCTTTTTTTTTGTGTTGAAAGTTAGGTTTTTTTGCGGAAAATAATTTTTTTGAACTGAAAATTTAACTTATTCTAATTGAATATTCCGTAGTTTTAGTTGATAATTCAACTGTTTGTTTGACCATTAATTTTTTGAACCTAAAATTTAATTATTTAAGTTTTGATTGACAATAATTCATCTTGTTTAGTAAAAATTAATTTTTTGTTGTTGAAAATTCAACTATTTCCGTTGAAGATTCATTGTTTTAGTTGAATCTTCATGTTTTTGGTTTAAAATTCAACCATTCTAGTTGAAGATTCATCATTTTAGTTGAAAATTCACCAGTTAGGTTGAACATTGTACTATTTTCTTGAAAATCCGTTTTTTTAAATTAATTTTTTCAACTAAGAGTTTAACTATCTGTTGTGTTAAAGAATGTTTAGAAAAAACGTCATGAATTAGAATAAATATTTGCGTTTAGCGGGAAATCTGGATATTTTACAATTATTTGACCTAGAAAATTTAAAAACTTGACCGGTAAAAACCGGGAAATGACCGGAAATTGAAAACCGTCCGCCGAATCGCCACCCTGATCGAAGCACAAGTTCTAAAATCTAAAATATGTTAACTTTTATTCAAGCTGCAACTTTAGTGAACCCCCAATTTTTTCTTTGATGCTATTAAATTTCCTTACATCTTTTGCTATATATTTTGATTAATATTCGTCTTGTTTCGCCTCAATTAAAATTACCTTATTTAAGGATTATGTCAAAAAAGTGTCAAGAGTTTAGGCTCGAAATAAACCCGTGTAGGGTCATAAATCTGAAGAAAAAAAGTCTTAATCGGCTTTCCAACAATGGGACGTGAAGAAGGCGTGCGAGGCGTGTTTCTTGACGTTATTTTATCATTACAACCGGGATGGAACAATGGCAAAATAGCACTGGCCTACCTCAAACTAAAGGCTCTACAATGTATGAGTGAAAGATAATAACGTCGCAGATACTGTGGTTTTATGAAGTACACTCATACATTTATAAGCGTAGGGCGTAGGTATATTATACTGTTCAGTAGATGTTCATATCTACTGAGATGATGCATGCACTATTACTTTCTTCGTTATTGCATAATCCGATAACGTCGTGGCAACTGTTAAACTGAGAATATGGCACTTGAAATGTAGCTTTTCATACCAGTCAACCATAAGAAGTTCATCTGGATTATGCTGGCTAAGGCCCGGCCAGTTAGGGGTCGTACTTAAATTACGTAACGGATTATAGGCCCTCTCTGAGACCCCCCTCCCTCCTGTAA
>CAKNXH010000356.1:23083-53292 GCA_932178445.1 Andricus quercusramuli
TTACACGGAGAGAAAAATGTAGGCATTAGCGCGTGAACATTTGTCACGGATTAATTCCAAAAGTGCGAGCGAAATTTCCAAGAGCCTCTACGGACTTCTCGGTGAGTCTCCTTGCGATTTGGCTTTAGGCCACGCCTTCTGTGAACATTTAGTGGTGCAAACGTGTCAACAGGCAGAAGGCGTGGCCTAAAGGCAAATCGCAAGGAGACTCACCGAGAAAGTCCGTGGAGGCTCTTGAAAATAAAACAAGAGACGCATGTGATATGCGCCTGATTAATAGTTTTTTCTCCGTGTAGTTTCCAAAAATGTTTTACTAGTTATTGCTAGTACAATTAGGCAGGGTGTCCGAGAACTTTATTTTCAAAATTCCCTTATTTTTCCCTATTAATTCTAATTCTTAATAAGTCTAATTTTTTATTTTCCTTGACCATTAATATTCAAATACCAGAATTTTAATCTTGAAATACTTTTAACATAAAATCTTATATAAACGGAATAAAACAGTACTTCAGATACAAATTTAAAATTTCCAAATTTATTAATTTATTTTTTAAAAAAATGTCTTTTCTACTACAAAATATGGCTTTTTAACAAGACACTTGAATTTTCAACAAAATAATTAAAATTTCAACATAATACTTGCATTTTTGACCTAAAAATATACATTTCCGACAAAAAATGTCAGAGTTTATATTTCAATAAAAAAATATGAAATTTATACAAAAAAGAAATGTTTAACCAAAAAGACGAATTTTCAACAAATAAAGATTTTTCACTAAAGAAAGAAAATTGTACCTAAATTGTTGAACCTTGACGGCAAAAGACAATTTTCTCTACAAAAATTGAATTTACAAACAAAAAATATGACTTCAGCAAAAAATTATCTTTCCACGAAACTGATGCATTTTTACCCCAAAAAAATGAAATTTCAAACCAAGAAAATTATTTTAATATTCTTCACCAAAAAAGGAGAATTTTCAACTAATAAAGATCAATCTTGAAAAAAAATGGGAAAGTTACATTTTCAGTTTAAAAATTAATTAAAAAAAAAAGACTTTTCCACAGAACAGTTGAATTTTCAACCAAAGACATAAGCCTTCAATAAAAAAAAAATTTTTTAACAATGTATTTTAACTTTGACCCAAGTTGTTGAATTTTCAATTTGAAAAGACTAATTCGCAACGAAATAGTTAAACTTTCAACCAAAGAGACGAATTTTCAACTAAAAATATAACTCCTCAAAAAAAAATTTCTTAATAAATTGATTCAAACAAATCTTTCAAATAAAATAGTTGAATATTTAAGCAAAGAAAAATAATTTATAACCAAAAAGTTGTATTTTCATTAAAAAAAAAAAGAAATTTCTACCAAAGCGGATGAATTTATAAATCAAAAAGTTAAATTTTAAAAAAAGTTGAATTTCCTGTTAAAAAAGGTTTTAGTTGACTTTTTACAATCAAAATATGAATTTTTAATCAAGAAATAAGTTTCTAAGAAAAAAATTGAATTTTCAGTCTAAAAAGACGAATTTTTATTTGAAAAGAACACAAATTTTAAAAAAGTTGTTGAATTTTCATCCAGAAAAGATTCTAGTTGACTTTTCAAGATCCAAATATTAATTTTTAATCAGCAAATAAGTTCCTACGATCAAAATTGAATTTTTCATCCAAAAAGGATGCATTTTTAACGAGATAGCTGAATTCTCTATCAAATAGTTAATTTTTTATCCAAAAAAGATTAAATTTGTACTAAAACAGATGAATTTTCAAAAAAAGGACAAATTCTTTTTTAAAGTTGAACTTTCATCCAGAAAAGCTTTCAGTTCATTTTTTAACACCAAAATATGAATTTTAAACAAAAAGTAAATTTTCTACGAAATAGTTGAATTTTCAACAAAACATAATTTTCAACTAAAAATTATGACTTTCCAACAAGATGGTATAAACTACAAGTTCATTTTCTACTAAATAGTCCAATTTTAACCAAAAAGTTTGACTTTTTAACAAGATTGGTTAATTTTCAACTAAACAGTTGCATTTTTGTCAAAGAAAAATGAAAATTCTACTAAAACAGGTGAATTTTTAAATCAAAAGACAACTTTAAAAAAAAAAGTTGAATTTTCATGCAAAAGGATTTCAATATAGGTAAATGTTTTTATACACTAAATGTTTTAATTAAAACGATTAGTGTACGATAAACTATGCAAAGCAATAATAAAATTGTTTTCAAGCACGAATTAAATTTAATTATTTCTCCCCATAGCAATTTATTGCTACTCATGGAATTAGTAAGTTGGTACTACTAAGCAGATTAGTAGAATACCCCTACTAATTCATTTAGTAACCTAAATCTTACCATTTCATTTAGTAGAAAGTGATAAAATTACTAATGTAACAGTCAGATGCAATGCTACTAATTCGGATTTAGAGAGTGGAGTATTAAAACACACATTATTATTACATTATTATTACATTATTATACATAATTATTACACACATCAGTATTAAAACACACAGATCTTGCATGGAAAATTCATCAATTTGATGGAAATTTTTTTTCTTTCTTGACTACAAATTTATTTTTGGTTCGAAAATTCATATTTTTTTGCAGAAATTTCACCTTTTCCGTTGAAAATGCAACTGCCCGGATAAAAATTAATCTCTTCTGGTTGAAGATCAACTTTTTTGTTGAAAATTCAACTGTTTTGCAAAAAATTGAAATTTTTGACTCGAAAATTCAACAATTGATAGAAAACTTAAATATTTGGTCGAAAGTTGATGTATTTTATTGAAAAATCATCTTTTCTGGTAGAAAATTAATTTTTTGGTTACAAATTCAAATGTTTGGCTGAAAATTAATTTTTTGTTTAGTTGAGGATTCAAGTATTTTTTTGAAAGTTCGTTTTTTTTAGTTAAGTCCAAATGCTTTTTATTTTAAATTAAAATATATTTTTTTGTTAAAGTATCAACTATTTCTTTCTTCGTTGAAAACCAACTTTTTGGATTAAAAATTCCATGGTTGTAAGTAGAAATACTTCCTTAAAATTTAATTTTTTTGGCTGAAGATTGAGAATATTATTTGAAAATTCTTCTTTTGTTTTGTTAAAAATAAATTATTTTAACTGAAAATTTAACGATTTTATTGAACATTCAACTGATTGGTTGAAAATTAACGGTTTTGTGGTAATTCATATTCTGGTATTGAAAATTCAAATGGTTTGTAAAAAATTCGTCTTTTTCGCTTGAAAATTCAACACTTTGCTTGAAAATTTAACTACACCATTTTTTGTTAAAAATTAATCTTTTTTAGTCAAAAATTTTAACTATTTAGTTAAAGATTGTATAAACTAGCACCACATCTATTGCTCAAACTAGTTGAGAATTTATGTAATTTGTTGTAACCTTTTATTCTTTTGCGGTATAATATTAATATTTTTAGATTTATTCTCTTAATTGAAAATTTAACAACACCACTTTTGGTTAAAAATTGATGTTTTTTTGTTTAAAAATTCGACTATTCAGTTAAAAATTAAATTCTAAGCTTTCTTTTAATAAACATTTTATCAAAATCTTTGGATATATTTTTTCAGATATTGGGAATGCAAATTTTTTATTAAAAAAAAAACTATAGTACCAACTATTGTACCAACTACTACTCCCTATATTTCGGTAACCATGCAATATGGTAGCTTATTGTTTTGCATCTAAAATAATAGGTCCAATAGTGCTACTGTTTACCGCATTTTAAAGAAAATCGAAAACCCCTTTTTTTTTGGACAGTGCGCAAAAATGTATTTGAAATTTGAATCGCAAGCTTCTAAATTTTGGTATGCCAAGTTCATTTGTAAACGTCTTGTACCGGATGTTTAAGGTTCACAATGTTAAGCAAACGAAATTGAAAACGAAAATGAACGGTTTGGGTTATAAATATGATAAGGGGCAGTTGGCCTCCTGGAAATTTTCCGTTTTCCCTTTCCTCCATAAATAGATACCGAGCTTCGTAAAGGAGAAGCGACAAGTTTAGTGGATAAAGATACATGAATTTGGACCTAATTATTTACAAAACGGGTTAACAAAACGGTTGGTTTTTCGACCAAAAAAGATTACTTTTTAATAAAATAGTTCAATCTTCAACAAAATAATTAAATTTTTAACCAAATAGTAGAACTTTTAACCAAAAGAGATGAATTCTGAACCAAAAATATAATATTAGACTTTTCAACCAAAAATAATTACCTTTCCACCAAAAGTGTTTGGATTTTATTGTTGGGTTCTATTATTTATTTTTAAAAAATGAATTCCTAAAGAAAGGGATAAAGGGAGAATAGGGGAAAAGGTGTGAAGTCTACAAGAATATCATGCTGAAAATAATTTTTTTTTAATGAATGTACGAAGTAGGTTAACTATCCAGTGGAGGATTTGGAGGGGAATTAATTTACTATTGTGTTCATTTTATTCCAATTAGCACACGCCCCAACAATTGACAATAAATTCTATTCTTGAATAAGACCTATTCTGACTCGCACGTGTATAACAGAGAATGTGCCTCCTCTCTGACACATGCTAGCCATATGGTAATCCAAGCAAACTTGATATTTAAATTTGTTTTTATTGTCACGCAATATGTTGAGTAAAATCGTCATATTTTTTCAGGTGAAAACTAATATGAAAAATAATTAAGGCAGTATATCCAAATTTTAACAAATTTTATAAACTGGCTTTTAAATATATTTCGCTGAACAGAAATAAAGTTTTCCAGATGATTAAATTCATACTGTTAGGGGCTGTCCAGAATTTTGCGAAAGATGGCCTCTCTTTTCTCATATTTATAAAGAATTATTTTTTTCCCCCGATTTTGAAAAAACTTACCCCATTGCTAATTTTTTCGCCTAAATGGAAATTGAATTAATAGAGCCGAATAAGGAAATGCAACAACATTCGGTTGAAAAGTCGACTATTATATCTTCTCTTTCGGAAATCATCTCGTTTAGTTGAAAGTTCAAGTATTTGGTTGAAAATTTGATTATTTTTCTGAAAATGCAACTATTTTGTTGAAACGTCTGCTTTTTTATCAAAAATTCAGCCACTTGGTTAAAAATTAAACTACTTTGTTAAAAATTCATTTTTTTTTTTTGTTGAAGATTCATTAGTCGAAAATTCAACCATTCCATTTTTAGAAATGTAATCTTCTTGGATAAAAATCATCTTTTGAGTTGAATGTTGAACTCTTTACTTGAAAATCAATTTTTTATGAAGATTTATCATCGTCTTTTCTTATTATCGTCTTTTCTGTTATAGATATTTGTAGAAAATTTGTCTTTTTTCGCTTAAACATTCAAGAAATTGGTAGAAAAATAAACTATTTGGTTGGTAACTAACTTTTTTGGTGAAAATTCATATTTTTTGATGAAAAATCAACTATTTTATAAAATTAACTTTTTTTATTAATAAATCAAAATTTTGAGTTAAAATTTCAACAGTTTTGTTGATAATTCGTCCTTTTAGCTTTAAAATTCAACAGTTTTGTTAAAAATGGATGCATTTTGTTGAAAATTCGTGTTTTTCGGAGGAACATTGAACTTCTTGGTAGGAAAATCATCTTTTCAGTTGAAAATTGAACTATTTGGCTAAAAAGTGCATCTATTTGGTTACAAATTGAACTACTTGGTTGAAAGTAGAACTTCATCAAAAATTCATTTTTTTAAGAGTCACCTCTTTGGTTGAAATTTGATTAAATTTAACTAGTTGTAAAATTTGTTTTTTGTTGTTGAAAATTAATTTTTCTGGGCTCAAAATTTGACGATTCCATTTTTTTGTCAAATAACATCTTTTTTGGTTGAAAACTCAACTGTTTGGTTTCGGAAACATTTTTAAAATTAAAATTCATCTATTTGGCTGAGAATTCAACTATTTTGTTAAAAATTCGTTCTTTTCGTTTTATTCGACTGATTGAAAATACGTGTTTTGGTAGAAAAGTCATCTTTCTTGGTTGAAAAGGATTTTTTTTTGATCAGTCAACTTTTTGGGTGACACTTTTTCTTCTAAAAAATTCGTTTCTTTGGCTTCAAAATTCAAAGGTTTTTGGTTGAATTTTATTCTTTTTTGTTTGAAAATTTAACCATTTGGATGAAAATGCATCTACATTGGTTGAACGTTCAACTATTTCGTTACAATTTCGTCCTTTTAGGTTGAAAATTCCTCTGTTATGGTAGAAAAGTAATCTTTTTAGGATGAAAATTTGTCTTTCTGAATTGAAAATGAATATTTTTTGCAAATTCAACGGTTTGCGAAAAAATTAATCTTTTTATCGTGCAAATTGAACTATTTGGTTAAATGTCAACTATTTTGTTGAAAAAGTTGCAACTAGCTATCCTGGATTTCACGCATTGAATATTTCACATTTTCAGCATGAAAGACAAGCTATCGGAAATTGAAAACTGACACAAAGCCTTCGACGAGATTTCGATATTCGATAAATGCGACTATGTTAAAAGGATGAGATTTTGCACTATTTAGCATTTTTTAAATAAAGAATGACGCTTAATATATCAGGGTGGCTGGAAACATTCATTTTCAAAATCTCTGACTTTCCCTGATTCATAAAAATATATATACGTAAAAAATTGGACTTTCTTACAGAATTTGTTGTTTAAATTATGAAAACCGATTCGATATGAAGACATCATGGAACCAAAAAATCTCCAATGAATATCCAATGAGTGAAGTAATCTGCTGGTAGCGATAGACATTTTTCAATATGGTGCCAACATTAGTTTTATTTATGCAAAAAAATGTATTCCTCTATTTTCGTCAAAAGTCACCCTATTTCTCCTGTTTTGAGATAATTTTGATCTGTGAAGTCACTGAAATCTGTCTTTATATTTTTCTAAATTACAGAATGTCAAGTAGGCGGTTCGAGATTTTATCTCGTATGACTTCTCGTGCGTTAGTCACCATTTATATATCGCAATTTCGTAATGAAAGACATTTCACAGTGACCACGATGTTCACTAATACTGGTTATAAAAGGCGATTACATGAGTGCATTACAAGTTATTCACTGAACTCAATGCCTGATCGTATAGTATTATTGACCATAGTAAAAGGTGTTCACCTTATGCCAACCAGCCATGACAGGAACGAGGCTGTAATTTCATTCCGACCAAGTTCATACATTCATCTTTGTTAAAAACTTTTATTGTTTATTCTTCCATAACTCACCGCAATTCCGTGACTATAATTATTATCTCCCTAGAAATCCCAAGAAATGGATAGGACAATCAACTGTTGCTGACGAAACGAAACAGAAAATAGAGGAAATAATCCTATTATTGCACACTTCTGACTTGTTTTATTTATTTAGACTATCTTTCTGTTGATCAATTTAATCCCGAAATTTGATCAAAATGATATGCAACGCTTTTATAAAAAATTTGGATTTGTTATTTGACCAGCAAATCTAGCATCAGAATAATCCAATTCTCGAGGTCAATTTGGAAAAATCATAAAGTCAAGAGTAAATCCTTTTGGTTATTGCACGAGTAAATATTTTGTATGAATACTCAGCAGTTACATAATATTTAATCGTGCTCTTGATTTAGATTTAAAAAGTAGGATTTATTCTTGATTTCAAAAATGCTTCCAAATGTTTAGGAACAGTTCTCTAGAATTGGTAAGAAGTTGAACTCAACATTTCAAAATCTTGATTTGCTAAAAAAACTGTTGAATTTGAAGGTAAATATTTGTTGACTCGTTCATTACAAAAACAGTACCCAAACTTTGTGTCGGTATTGTTAATATATAGAAAAGCTTTCTTTAAAATTAAAATTGCAACCATTTGGTTTAGAATTGAAATCGTTTTCGGTTTAGGATTCAACTATTTTGTTGAAAATTCGCCTTTTTGGCTTAAAAATTAAGTTATTTTGTAGAAAATGCGTCTTTTTGGTTTTAAAATTTATCTCTTTGGGTAGAAATATCATCTTTTTTGGTTCAAGATGCAACTGTTTGGTTGTAAATTAATCCGTTTTGGTTGGGGGTTATTCAACATCTCTGGTTGAAAATTTAACTTTTTTTTTGTAAACATTAATTTCCTTAAATAAAAATTTAACTGTTCCATTTTTGGTTGAATTTTGTCCTTTTTTGGTTAAGATATCATCAATTATGTTGTTCCTTGAGATTTCATATTTTTTCGATTGAAAATTCAACTACTTGGTTGTACGTTTTTGTTAAAAATTCTGTTTCTTCGTTGAAGATACATCATTAAAAAATTCATTTTTATAACTAAAAATCCAACTATTCAATTTTAAGGTTCATCATTTTATTTGGAAATTCATTAATTTTGGTAGAAATTTAATTCTTTAGGTTAAAGACTCAACTATTTTTGGTTAAAAGTTCATTTTTTTGGTTGAAAAATCTATTATTATATTTTTTATGAGAATTCATCTTTCTTGGCTTAAAATTCAACTCTATTGATGAAAAGTTGTCTTTTAATTGAATTTTAGTTGACAATTAAACTATTTTGTAAGAAATGTATCGTTTTTAGATGAAAATTTATGTATTGTGTTGAATATTCGTATGTTTTGGTAGAAAATTAATCTTGGTTGAAAAGTCATCTTCTTGTTTAAAAATCTAACTACTTTGTTGAACTTCTTTATACAAAATTCATTTTCATGCTTGATGATTCATCATTTCATTTGAAAATTAGTCTGTTTGAAAATTGAACTGTTTTTATGAAAATTAGTTGCTTTTTTTTTAGTTGAAAATTCAACAAAGTTTTTTTTTTTAATTACAAATTTAGCTTCTGTCTTTGGTTGAAAATTGAAGTTTTTTCGTTGAAAATGCAACTATGTGATTGAAAATTGATATTTTTAGTTAAAAATTCAGTTTTTTTTTCAAATTTTTTTATAAATTTTTTAAAACTGAAAATTCATTTTTTGTAGAAAGGTCAATTACTTAGTTTAAAATAATTAATTAGTTTGAAAATTCATACTTTCGGATTGAACATGCAACTACTTGGTTAAATGTTAAACCACTTTTTTAAACATTCTTAGATGAAGATTCATACATTTACTTGAAAATTCATCCCTTTGGATGAAAATGTAACTATCTCTTTGAAAATTTTTCTTGTTTGCTAGAAAATAAATCTTTTTGGTTAAAAATGAACCTGGTTGAAAAATAATATTTTTTGACTGAAAATTCAACTATTTTGTTGAAAATTAGTCTTTTTCCAAAAATAATTTAAAATTTGAAAAGATTTCAACAAATTCAATCAAAATGTGGACTATTGAATATTTAAAAACAAAATTGAGAAATGATTTAATAATTTTGAAAAGTTTCGAGAGAATAAGAAAGTTTTTTTATAGATTGATTGGAAAATTTTATCTGATGTTTTATTTTAAAAACTGAGTTCTAAGAGCAAATTGAAAAAGATTTCCACAAATTTCAAATGATTTCCTGAAGTTTCTAAAAAGAATATAACATTATTTAAAGCAACGTGTTTCAATTTTGGAAGATTACAAAATTTCAGAAAAAGTTCGATTAAGTGTAAGAGATCACTGATTTTGAAAAGATTGAAAGAATGCAAAATTTTTTTAACAAAATGTAGTTTTTTGAAGATTTCGAACAAAAAATGTAGCTACTGTTTTTAACGTGCTTGATATTAGAGATTGATTATACATAAAATTACGTATAATAATAAACCGTGAATCTCGTGGGCGGAAATTAGTACTGAAACAAAATTGAACCGTAATTCGTTCATATTGAACAATACGAATGTTGAAAGTAAATTAAACTGTTTTTCAGTTTTTACATTGATCCAGAGAACGAACATATCTGAAGTTCAAAATGAGTTTGTAAGAAAATGACCCGAAACTAAATTAAATCCCTAGTTTTTTCTGTGGCGGCTCAACGGATATTATTGAAGCTGTTTTTGAAAATTAATATCGGACCCGCAAAAGTGGATCGCTTTGATCTGAAGTTACTAATTGGAATGATATGCAACGTTTTGATGTCCCGGGTTTTATTATTTCTTCTACTGTAAAAAAAACTAAACACCCGTTGTGCTCATAAACAAAATAAAAACTGTCATATGAAGTCGATATCTTCCGCCTGCGCCTGCTTATTATTCTAACGGGTTTACATAGCGTAGGTGAGAAAAGATATCATTTCTTATGCAAATGACAATAGTGATATCAATCGTAGGTTTTGTCCGCTTTTCTCACTGAAAGTAATTTCCTTAGTCTTTCGTTTCCGACCACGACTTCTTCCGTTCGTCGAATCGTATGGTGAATGAATAAATGGCCGCTGAATCTGATTGCGTGGGAGGGCAGGCACATGTGAAATCCGTACGAGAGTGTGTAGTGTGTATCATCGTAAAGTCGGAGGAGGTCTAGGCCTACCTCCTGCCCTCGATGATTCACGCGCTTCCACGCGATCGATAAATCTGGCGTACGATTTGGTAGAAAAATTATTATCAGATAAGACACCCACTAAGGGTTTCTTTTTTCTGTTTTCCATGTTTGGTCTTCTATATCTATTGATATCCAATCTTAAAAGAAGAATGTAACGGAAATCTCTACTGCGATTGTTGCCTTTTTTTCTGTATGGTTATTGGTGATTAGATCGTGTGAATATAGTCATTAGTCAATTTTGACGAAAAATTTGTTTTATAATAACAAAAAAAAGTTTTCGAAAAAAAGTGAACCTGCATATGCTTGGAACTTTCCACTTTTCAATGAATGACATTTTTATAGGGAAAACATTGGAAATTTGACTACACTCCGCGCTCCCTTATACGACATTCCCTTATACGCCCGCTCCGTTATACGACCAGTTGCCGCTCTCCTATACGACGGGAAATTCGTTCTCCTTCATCCCCACTCCTCCGCTCAAAGTTTGCGCGGGAAGCAAATAGTCTCGCGCGTAAATATGAATACAATATTTTCGTATAGTGCTTTTAGGATTAACTAGTTATGAGTTTTGAAGTGGAACACTTTTATTACGAATTTTCATAAGAGGTTATCTTAAAAATGTCATTAATCTAAAATTCTATCCATCTGTTTTTACTATTTATCAAATTATATATCTGAATTGTATTATAAAATTCAATGAATCATTAAAAAATTCTGAAATGTAACAAAATTTTGATGGATATCCGGAATTTTCAAAATTTGGGGAATTTTTTTAATTTTTCCAAACTATGAAAATTCCAGCATTTTCAAAATTGTTTAAATCTTCAGAATTTTGGAAAGTACCAAAATTGTCGAAATCTTCGCAATTTTCAAAATTTTACAAAATTCGAAAAATATTCGCAATTCAAGAAATTTACCAGCTGGCAGAATTTACCAATTGTCCGAATTTTTGTTATATATAAGCGGAAAAATAGTAATTACAGATTTGAATTTGAGAAATTGGTATATATGAGTGAAATATTTTCAAAGTAACACATAAGTAGAAGAATGATTGAAATTTTTATTTCTTCAATAAATCGTACAATATTTCCATTTTGTCAGTAATTATTCATCAAAGAAAATAGAAACTGACGATTGAGAATTCCCATAATATAACAGTCTTATGTTTTCAAGGAAAAATTTTTGTTTGTTTCAATTGCACATTCAAAGGAACTTTATGTAATAAACGCATAGAAAATAGTGGTTATTTAAGAACTATCGAGAACATTATAAAATTCTTATACCTATTTGATTTTTTTAATCACATGCAGCTTAGGATAAATATATTTTTTAAATACAACACTCGCAGTTCAACAAGTGAATTGACGCGTAGTAACACTTAAAGTTATACAAAAAACTTTTTCGGTGAATAATACTTTTTCCACAGTTCAAGCTTGAAATCCACGTTATTTCTTTTTCCCCAGAGAGAAAAACAAACTTCGAATATAAAAACAAGTCAGTGTTTACTGTAATGATGAATTTTCGGCCTTTTTTTGTACCATAGAATTAAAGATTTTGTATACCCAACATTTTGTCAAATGCTAAGTTACGCATTTTATAAAGCACTGCAAAATCTTCATTCGAGAATTCAGTATGTTTTTTCGACCAATCCAAAAGTATCCGAGCTGCACCATAGACGAGGGACAGCGTTTGAGATTCGGGTGCGTCAGTGACGTTCCCATCCACGTCATCATCATCATTTCCTGGGTCTTCTTCTGTGTCCTCGGGCAAGGGTAGGTTTAACCCCGCACAAGAATTCAAGATCTCTTCGTCGGTCAACACTCTGCAAGTCTGCAAAGTTTCGTCTTCTCCAAGCCATTTATCGACGTCGCTTGAAGAAAATTGTTCACCTCCGGGTACGTGATTCAGTAAGGTCACAATTTCGTTGTTCGAAGAAGGGACATTTGCTGAGTTTTCCTTCAAGTCGGGTAGAATTTTCTTCCATGCATTCCCCAGAGTACTCGGTGACAAAGTGTCCCATGCTTCTTTGAGGATCTTCATACAGTCAAGTACGGACCATTTCTTCAAAAATATGACGACATCCTGATTTGTGAAATGGTTTTTGGACAGTAATTCACGGAGAAGTCCTTTTTTGTAATGTCGCTTCGTAGCTGAAATGACACCTTGGTCCATTGGCTGCACAAGACTTGTGACATTCGGTGGGAGGTACATCACTTGGCACCTGAGGTCGAATGCATTTAATTCTTCTGCTTTGGGATGTGTAGGAGCATTATCAAGTAGCAGAAGGAATCTGAAATATATAATTACATAACAATTAAAATGGTGCGGTGACAATTGATAATTTTTATCCGTTCTAAGAATTATTTATAAACACAATTTCAATTTTTCCCACCAAGTTCTGTAGAGTTTGTACAAACATGGTCGTTTTAAAATTTGTTTGCATGTGCTACATAAAGAAACCTCAATCCTATTTGAATTGCAAGATTGTAATTAAAAAAAAAGTTATTTTGCATTTCGAATTAATCAAACCACAATTTTAACGTACCTGCCACTTGGGTTTCGCTGCGTTACATGTGGTACATAAAGATTTTTGTACCAATCCCAGAATAAAGCAGTATCCATCCAAGCTTTTTTTTGCGCTTTGTACAGAAGTGGTAGTTCCTGTACATTTTTAAAACATCGAGGTTTCGCAGCACGCCCAATAACAAGAAGAGGCAGTCGGTCAGTTCCGGTGGCGTTGGCACAAGTGAGAAATGTGACACGTTCTTTCATCGGTTTGTGACCAGAAACTTCTTTTTCGTGGGGTAAAACTAGTGTTCGGTCCGGCAAATATCTATACAATAATCCTGATTCGTCGGCACTATAAACATTATCCAAGTCGTACTGGTTTTGTACGATAAAATTCTGAAATGTTTTTGTAAAGTCAGCACTTGCTTCGAAATCTGCCGATGCTTTCTCCCCTTTGACATGAATCGTACGTAAGTCGTATCTTCCTTTAAACTTTCCAAGCCATCCATCGCTAGCTTTGAAATCTGGACTGTTCTCGGGTATTTGTCCTTCTTTTTTCAATCTTTGGTGATATTCCAATGCCTTTTCTTTCAAAAGTATACTGGAAACTGGTTCTCCAGTCGATCTTTTTTGACAAAACCAAGTATAGACTGCTTTATCGAAGACATCATTCTCGGTCCCATTGAATCTTTTTTTTTTCATATTCCCCCCACTTTCATGCAGTAATTCATAATTTTTCTTAATTGCTTCTTTGTTCCGCATTATTGTGGAAACTGTGGAATGTGGAAGATTGTACTTTTGGGAAATGTGGTAATTCTTCTTTCCATTTTCGATTTCTTGAATGATTGCTATTTTTTCTTGAATTGTTAATGAATTCCGTTTTTTTACCTGCAAATGCAATTATTTCATTACAAAATGAAAAAAACTACAATACACACATTTTTCGAATATTGAGATATTTCATAAATCTGTAAATTTCCCTAAAAATTTTTATTTTTTCCAAATTTGGTACATTCTTGAAATTATTTGTGAAATTTTCAAAAAAAATTGGAAAATTGCAGGCCTCACAGTCCCTATGGGATAAAACATAAGAACCAAAGGGTACTTTTTGTCACGCTCATTGGGTACTTTTTTCACGCTCGAAGGGCAACAAACTCAAAATAAATTCGTAAGACTTCAAAACAATTCAAGTTAAATTCAAAAGAATTTAAGTGAATCGAAAAATAAATATTTGATCAAAAAAGTTCCATTCATTTCCGTAAAATTGGAATGAATTTAGATTTGATGAAATTCATAAAAGTTCTGTTTTAAAAATAAACTAAGAGTTCAGAGTTCCCTTCAAATTATTGGAATCTATTAAAAAATTTTCGGAATCTTTGAATTATCCTGAAATATTTCAAAAGAATTCAATACAATTCAGGAAAGAGGTATAGTCCTGAACTGAATAGTCATTAGCCTATGAGTTAATTTCCTGAGAGGAAAGTGTCTAATGTGATCTTTTCGTTTGAAAAAGTTACCAAAAAGTGATTTGAGAAAAAAAGTGACTAATAGTGACTGTGTGGCAGCCTTGATTATTTTTTATAATTATTTCTTACAGAAAATCCCTCATTTCTGCTATTTTTTCAAAATTCCTGACTCTTGGAAGCTTTGATCTTATTATACATTTTTTTACAGTTCCATTATGGGCTGAAAATAGGATACCATAGGGACCAAATCCTGAAAATAGGATACTTTGGGAATCTTAACTGAATATAGGGTACAATAGGGTACATAGGGAGTATGTGAAGAATGAAACTGGAATGTATAAGATTTGTAGAATAAAAAATTTTTGCCGAAACTTTTTAATTTTTTGAAATAGGAAAATAATGCTGAGAATTTCAAAAACTTTAAGGATGTTAATTTGTAATTTTTTGACAATGTTTAAATTTTTCTACAAACTAAAATTTAGGATGAGATTTTGGACAACAAATTTTAATTTCCAGCAAAATAAATGAATCCGGTTAGTTTTTAGAATTTCATAAATTATGCAAAATTTGACAATATCGGAGATTTTGAAAATTTTCAGAAATTTGGAAATGATCGTTGAATCCAGAAATTACGCAAAGTTTTGAAATTAATAACCTTCTCAATATTGTAAAACTCAAAAAGTTCGCAAGTAAATTAATTTACATTTTAATCACAAATTTGTGACATTTGAAAAGTGTGCAGATTTATTAAAATGTTCAAATTCCGGAAATTGGACAACTTGCGATAAGTTTGTAATTTTTCATACACTCCTTATGATTTCTTTAATTGAAACTTCAATTTTGCACAATAAAATTAACCTATCGATACTTTTATCCAAAAATTATCAAATAAAAAAACAAATCGATAAGTACATATGTACAATTGTTTACATGTAGATAAAGGGTAAATTATTTCATGAGTACTTACCGTATTCCTTGGATCAGCGGAAGAATCCATAATACCTCAAGAAAAACACGTAAACAAAACTAATAGAAAAAAAGCGTTTTTCTACATAAAAGTGAATCATGTTTGACAATGTTTACATTTGCAAACAAAGCTATATTCATGGACCTAGCTACGAGTATGCGCACGACCCTGTGATATTGTTGGTGGAAGGGGTTAGACGGGTCCCCCTTGCGCCGTCGTATAAGGGAATGTTTTTGGTCCCGAGCTCGTCGTATAAGGGAGCGTGGAGTGTATGTCGTCAAATGTGCACAATAGTTTTGTGCACGCTAGTTGTTGCTAGCCTTTTGAAAATTAGATGTATCTTTTGGCTCTGCATTCCTCTCTTCATGCGCTAATAACATGCAATTCAGAAACAGAGAACAATAGTCAATAATAGTTTATTAAATGTCGAAGATGATAACAAGTCATTTAATGTACAGACAAGAAGCAATTATGTAGTAAGTATAATAAGCACGTTAAGAATGACAATTGAACAAGAAGCAATTGAATATCATATTCTTTAAAAAAATCTTCGTAGTTGATTTAAATGCATTGAATTATAAGAGGTCAGACGCCTCAAGAAGGTACTGAGTTTATAATACAGGAGTAGTGATATAACTGATTATTCTGTAATTGTTGTCAGATAATGAAAATTTAAAAAGAATGTCCATTTTTTCGAAAAAATGTAGTCGATGATGAGCAAGCTATCCCTTATCTCACGTTCCAATCAAGCTATAAGTCATTGGCGCCATCGGATAAGAATGCCATTTCCGCTGTTTCGTCGGTTTATATGTACGAGGGAATCAATCAATTTTAAAATTAAAGATACCTCTCTGTCTGAGAGAAAGAAAACTTCTTTCCTAAAATATTGAAAATTCTGAATCTGAAAATAGGAACTTTTTTTTATACGTGGTTAGTACAACGTTACTTGTTTAAGCCTAGTATTATACGATCCCTGCTAATGTATAACCAGCGAAATATGCTATCAGAGAGAGAGGGTGAGCAGGATGATGTTTTTATCGTATGGAATTCGAGATCACTGGAGGCGAGAGTTAATGCATAAGACTGTGTTACAATATTCACTTTGACATCATGCTTCCACCAACTCATTGGCTTAATAGCAAGCAGCAGTGTTCTCATCAGACAGATGGTGGACTGCACAGATTTTAAATCTTATTAATTTTTACGACACTTTTTTATATATTACATTAAGTCTCTCATACATTTCGTTCGTTTTTATTTAATTATATCAGTAAATAAATTTATAATTGGTATACTTGATTTAATATGTTTAAATTGATTTTGTCTAAAACATACTGCTGTCCCAAACGTACCGACTTTCCCCTAAGTATGGTTGTTATTTGATATCTGCTTTTTGAATCTCGAGACTCGAGGACAAAGAGTCAAGATCTTATATCTGAGAAAAATGGGGATTGTTCTAACTTGAATAAAAACCGTATGTGTTGACTATTGCAAAGGTTTCACAGGAGTTAGAGCCAAGGTTCCGTTACGAAACCGTATGCGACCTTTTCCACACTTCTCTTTTCTGTCCATCCTTCTTAGGACACAGTGTCACACCTTTCATCAAAGATGCCTTATCGAAAATGAGATAACGATATTCTTTCGACACCTTATTCATGATAATAATGATTGATACTTGTTTAATTTAGTAATATTATATTATTTTTGAAATACAAGTTTATGCTTATAACCAGTGGGAGGTGTCTAGTAAAATGCTTCTTGATTATACGAATTATAAGCGCTATTCAAGACATGCAGAATTTATTGTCTGCTGTCAGAATATTTTAATTTAATCTTTACTTCGTAAACCCAACAGAAAACCAATTGCATGGTCATCATTTTTATAAAAAGTACCAGTGTTCTTACAAGATTATTTTGTTCTAATTATTATTCAGCGTCTCTAATTGACATAACATACTCTGTCACATACTTCATAAAATTCGAAAATGATCAATCACATATGTTTAAACCATTTGTGTAGGTACTTATCGCACATGCCATTCAAATCTCGACATATTTCATAAATCGGTGAATAATACATCGCTGGATTTCTTGTTTGCTTTTAGATACACTATCTCAGAATCTTCGCATCTTACATAAAAAAGAACGTGTCTTTCTTGAGTAGTGAACATATATGTAGCATTTTTAAAAATATTTTTTGAACCCTTTTAAGGAGTTACATTTCACTTTTCAAATTAGGAGTCCAGATTACAGAATACGGTTCGCATCGTTTACAATAGTTACTTGGTGCTCCTAATATCTTAAGTGTTGATCACAATGCAATCCTAGGTCCATGATGCTATGGACACTCTCCGCATCAGTTCTCCACCCAGTTTGTAACTGAACAAAATCGAATCTAGGTTTGTTGTGAATGTAATTATTTTGATTTCTGATTGTTCATTTCTAAGTGCAATTACACCATTCCATAAACTCCCTGATCTCAATATGCAGTTTTATATATTCTCTTACAGTCAATTTGCATGAATAACTTTGTATCATCATCAAAATCATCACAAAACCATGCTCTGGGAACCACAGAGGATGGTACAAAAAGAGTGGAATTATGCTCTTCATATTGGACATAGTGTCTCCTGCCCATTCTATTTTTGCCGTATATGATTATGTTTCATTTGATAAAGTTATCAAAAGTAGAATCCTAATACTCAGCGAAGACCAAACACCGTTGAAATGCATAAAATATACTTATATATTACCCACAGTATATTTGTTATTGAAGCTTCCTTTTAAAGAGCGACACTCAGAGATCCTTTGAAATTATTCCAGGTCAGGATTTCCCTATCAGCAATACTAACGCCAGTTTATAATTACCTGAGTCACTCATTAGCATTAAATGAGAATACCTGCTGCACCTTAGTCTAAATTAAGTTGTGCGTCTCATGACAGTGGCTTTACTTTTTCAAAGTAATTACTTCACTAATACCATATAAATAGGCATTTAGATTAATAAGAAGTAAATTAGTTAACAAAAAAGACGACAGAAACGAAAGTGGTTTTCTAAAATAATTTGTTTAAGAAAGAAAAATTCTTTGTTGACTTCAATGTCACAGGTGTCGACATTGCTAATTGGTGCTCATTGACTTTTCTCACCCAGCACTGATAAGAACAATCGGGCTTCATTAATTTATTCAGGGCAATGGGATCACGCGGCTCACGAGTAGAAAAAAAGAATAGTATAACGCCAAGGTCTGGGTCAAAGTCGCCGCTCATCTTAGAACGCGTGGGACCGTGCGAAAAAGAAATACGTTCCCACAGCAAAAAAAATTGCCAACGTCGTATATATAAATGGCGCATTATTATCTAATACGAGAACGGAAAATGCTTACGAGTTGTAAATACACCTGGTTTCTGTGTCGACAATGTGTTACTAATACAGGCCTTGGACTCAATACACTATTCACACTATTTGACACTTTTTTTGAGCGATTACACTATTTTGCTACTATTTTGAAAATTTTTTCAAACTATTTTGAAAAAATGACACTAAATACACTATTTTCTCATATTTGTTTGCTATATGTCACTATTTCTTTACTTTTCCTTGAAAAATATTTTTGAACTTCTTCGCTAATTGGCTACATATTGTTCTAATAGCTAACTAGGGGCCGTTTAAAATATCGAATTTTCAAGCAAATTATAACAATTTACCTAAATTTTCCACAAAAAACTGGAATTTTCTACCAAATTTTTGAATTTTCAAGTCAAAGAGAGGAATTGTTTTCTACAAAACAGTCGAGTTTTCAACCTGGAAATACTAATTTTCAGAAAAAAAGGAATAGTTGATATTTAATTTAAAAAAATTTATTATTAAATAAAAAACGGTTCAATATAACCAAAAGGGATAAATTTTCTACAATATACTTGAATCCTTAACTGAACCAGATTAATTTTCAACCATACAGTGGCATTTTTAACAAAAAAATTGTTTTTGCAAAAAAAAGACGAATGGTTAATAACAAAATACTTATATTTTCTATCAAGTAGTTAAATTTCAAACCAAAAGAAAAATCGAATAGTTAAATTGTCAGTTGAAAATTTATTTTCAATAAAAAGAAAACGAATTTTCTACAGGACAGTTGAATGTTCAATCCAAGGAGAGGAATTCTCTACAAAACAGTGGAATTTTCAACCTGGAAATACTAATTTTTACAAAAATAAAGTAATAGTTGATATTTAAACCAAAAAAGTATTCAATATTAGATAAAAAAACAGTTGAATATAACCAAAAAGGATGAGTTTTCAAACCAAATATTCAATCTTCAACTGAAGCAGATTTATTTTTAACAATAAAGTTGCGTTTTTAAGAAACAAAAAATTGATTTTCTACTTCAAGAGGTGAACTTTCAACTAAATTCATAAATTTTTAACCAAATGGTTGAATTTTCTACCAGAAAACACACTTAAAAAATATATGTGATGTTGTTCAAATTTTATTTGATTAATTTTTAACTAAATAGTTGTATTTGCAAACTAAAAAAGATCAACTTTCAACCAAAGATTGTGTAATTAAATTTATATTGAGTAGAATGAATTGTCAGCACAAACATACATTTTTTGTTAAACAGAATTAACTTTTTACCAAATTGTTGAATCTGAAAAGATGAATTTTCAATGAAAAATGTTCAACTTTCTGTCAAATTCTTTAATTTTTTAGCAAAAAATACGAATTTTCTACCAAAAAGTTGAATTTTAAACCCGGAAATGTGAATTTTTATCGAAAAAGGTCATTTATAACAGGGCAGTTGCATTTGTAACCAAAGAAGATGAAATTTCTATAGAAAGAGATACATTTTCAAACTAAAAATATACACAAAATATGTAGTCAAATTTTTAATTAAAAAAATTGTTACTCAAGAAAGAAACAAAATTTCAATTAAATTGTTGAATTATTAAGCCAAAAAGACGAATTTTCAACAAAACAGTTGAATTTTAACCAAAAAGTTGACGTCTTATCCAAATTATTGAACTCCTAACGAAATAATTCACTTTTGAACCAAATAATAAGATTTTAAAATAAAAAAGATGAATTCCTAATGAAAAAATTTAATAGTAGACTTTTCAATCGAGTAGAATGAACTTCCAACTGAAAATAGTTAGATTTTCTCATTGCATTCTATTAATTCAGTTCATATTTAAATATAAAAACAAGGAAAACGGAAAAAACTGTGAAGCCTGCGATAAATGAATAGGAATTTTGGTAATTTATAGATTAAAGAATGTCACTTTGAATAAACATTGAAGTTCATTTTTAATACTTGAAAAATTTTATGACACTATTTTTTTAAATTTGTGACAGTATTTACACTATTTTTTATTTCTAAAGTGATTCCGAGGCCTGCTATTAGTGAGGGAAAAGACCCGGCACTTTTTTTTATGTCAGGTTTGTTTTTGAACCGTACAAAATATATAAAGATATGTATTTCTCATCAATTGAGCAGCATTAATTCGAAAGATCATATTTGAGGCTTATTTTTTTAAAAAGTTCCTTGTTTCTCCTATGATTTTCTGGGTCAGAATTCAGAATTATAAAAGAACTTTTTGCTTTGTAACAAACTTTTGATAAAAACTAACTTGACGAGAAGTGAAGCGTGGTTCACCGTTGTACAGATAGCGGTAAATATATTTTATGCGAATGTGATAAAAGTCAAGTTGGTGTGTGTAGTCGGTCATGCGATTGTGTGAGCTTACCATATAACTTTACTCACGCATCGGTACATCGATTCACGTCCGGAAGAGAATAAAGGACAAAGTACTTCACTTAATTTCTAGTAGGGGCTGAACCCCTTACCGATCATGGTTACTCCGCATGTATGTAACATGATCCATGTTCTATCGTTTCATTGAGTATGCTTATTTAAAAAATGTTCCGGAAACCCCTTGGAACTCAAGACCTCTTTTCATTTCAAAGGAAAATTGCATCTAGGTAGGGGGTTGTGCATAAATTGCGAAAGGTATTTTGGGTGGGGAGGGGGCTGACCGATTTTTCTGTGCTGTCGTACAAGGTGGAGGGGGTACGTGGTCAAAACCGTTTCTCACGTAAAATATTTTCAAGTCTACGAATCAATAAAAACCAAAAATTAAAGTACTACCTAGTAGGGTAGGAAGGGTTAGCGCCGACCGGTGAGGCAGAGGTGACTTTGCTTATAACATCGCTATTATTTAACTATTTTAATTCTACTTTGCATTATATAAGTCTGTTTCATTATAGAGATAGTGCTACTTACTAAAATTGTTATAACTGACGTAAAAGAAATATTCTGCAGAAAATAGTTTTGACAACAAAAGAATGTGAGATTCGCTGGCAGAAATATAAAGTTTTCATCAATATTGTTAATACTTACAGTATGAAAATTTGATATTTTGACAGATAAAACAATATGACATTATGTAATTATAATAATTAAACGTAGTTCAAGTCCAAAATGTCGTAAATAATTAAGGTCTCACCGCAGGGGGTAAGCGCGACCAAGATAATAGTTTAATAAGTTTTGTCTGGTTTTGTCGATAAGTGATCGGTAATGTAGAACAGCCACTCATCTTCTGGACTACATGCAAGAAACTATAAAATATTATTATTCCTAATTCGGTCGGTAGAGCAATTTTTTTGTATTGGTACAGTAGAAACATTTGTGTGTAGAATTTGTGTATCTAGTAGAATGTCAACGAATAAGGGTTATATCACAGGTATCACTATTTTTATCAAAAATAACAGAAGCATCATATTTTCCCATTTTCAGATGTTTTGATTTTCATAAAAAGCTGCGGTCGCCTTTACCCTCCGGTGGGGAGTAAAGCTGACGAAATACAGTTTGTTAGGAAAAATTAAATGATCAAATCATGGTTTTATGCGTGTAATTAATACTTATAGAAATATGATATACAATAATTTAGGACATGAAATAAAGAAAATTGATTTAAAAAAGTCAATGCCTGTTAACTGGTCGGCGTTGCCCCTCCTTACCCTACATTAACCCTTCGCCTACAGTCATGGGTTTTTAAGGCGCAATCGATTTTTCAAACTGGAATATCTCATCTACGGGAAAAGATTTTCATTGCAATAGTTTTTAGCAATTAACTTTAACAACAATTGGATCAGAATTTTTCCAGTTTTTGTTGAAAGTCGGAAACAGTTTAAAAACTGACTCAGACTTGAAAGACTCTTACTGTAAACCGAAGGTGCGAAAAAGAAGTCTGTAAACGGAGGGCTGTAAAATAATTTTATGTTACTTTATTGATAATTATAAAGTATTACTTTTAATTTACGTAATAATGTTAGTGTGCTACTAAGCTTTTATGAACTTAGGAAACGAACATGCATATAAAATATAAACTCTGTTAATTTAATAATAACTGTGGAACCTTAATGAAATTATTTTTAGAAAATAAAAGGCATTAATAACAATAATTATTTTATGTGACTACGGTGCATTTACGAGTTTTTATGCGTTACTTGACTGGTTAGTTTTGCGAAAAATTTCTTAATACTATTTAATGCTAATACTTCAATGTTCATTTAAACTATTATTATTTAGTCTATAAATTATCAGAATTCTTATTTTTCACCGCAAGCTTTCCACAGTCTCCAATATTCTGCTCTTTCCCCATTTTTCGGTGGAAAAGTCTACAAATGAATTTCTGACTGTGAATTCATCTTTTTTGTTTAAAAATGCAACTGTCTGTTAAAAAATTTTCCTTTTTCGTTAAAAATAAACTTTTTTTTTTTGAAAATTCAACTTTTTTGTAGAAAATCAACTATTTCGTCGAAATTTGAACTAGTTTGTAAAAAATCCATTTTTCCGTTAGATTCATAATTTTATTTAGAAACTAATTTCTTTAGTTACAAATTTGACTGTTTTGCAAAAAAAAATTTTTATTGAAAATTAGTTTTTTGAGCTGATAATTTAACTATTCCATTTTTATTTGAAAATTTATCTTTTTATGTTAAAAATTCGTATTTTTTGGTAGAAAATTAATCATCAAAAGTCTTTCATCAAAAGTTAAACTGCTTTTTGAAAAATTAATTTTTTTTGCAAAGATTCACAATTTAGTTAAAAATTCATTCCTTTAGTTATAAATTTAACTATTTTATTGAAAATTCGTTTTCTTTATTGAAAATTAATTTTTTTAACTAAAAATGTAACTATTCCATGTTTAGTTGAAAATGTATCTTTTTTATTTAAAAATTGTCTTTTTTGGTAGAAAATTAATTAAAATTAATCATTTTTGTTGTAAATTTAACTATTTTTGTTGAAAATTTGTCATTTTTTGTAGAAAATTAGGTTTTTTAATTAAACATACAACTTTTTGGTCAAAAATTATCGGCTTTAGTTGAGAATTTAAGTATTTTGTTAGAAAATGTTTTTTTTTTTGTTAAATTAATCTTTTTTGTTGAAAATTCGTATTTTCAGCTGAAAAATGCAACAATTTGGTAGAAAATTCAAAAGGTGAACTAATTTGGTAAAAATTAATTTTTTCTTTGAAGATTCATTATTATAGTTAAAAATTGATTTCTTTGGATAAAAATTGAACTTTTTTGTTGAACATTCGTTTTTTTTAGTTGAAAATGTATCTTTTTTAGATAAAAATTAATGGAATTTGTTAAAAATTTTTATTTTTTGGTAGAAAATTAATCCTCTCGTTTAAAAATTTAACTATTTTTGTTGAAAATTGATTTTTTTTGTTTGAAAATTCGTCTTATGTTAGAAAATCTTTTTTTTTTAAATAAAAATGCAACTGTTTGGTTAATAATTAATTATTCGGACAGTAAGTCCCGAGCCGTGATTAACCCATGGGTTAGCCACCATTGCATTTTCTTAAATTCTTCTGAAATATTTTAGGGTAATTTAAAACATTCCAAGGAATTTTTAATAGATTTAAATAATTTGAAGGGATTGAAAAAGGATTTGACAATTTATTTAACAACACAACTAAAGTTGAGGATTCAAGTATTTAATTGAAAATACACTTTTTGTTCATATTCAACTGTTTTTGATTTCAAATTAATATATTTTTTGGTTGGAATATCAACTATCACATTTGTTGTTGAAAATTCATCTTTTTAGGTTGAAAATTCAACTTCTTGGTTGCATTTAATAATTGATGTTATTTTGTCGACCAGGGTAATTAATTAATTAATTTTTTATGTTAAATATTACTGATTACTGGTGATATCTAAAATCAGAAATTAATTCTTGGTTGAATGTTGAACTATTTTGTTAGTTCATAAGAAACAGTAAGATTTTACCATACCCCATTACCCCCTCTCTCAAAATCGCTTTACGTTATTTTTTGATCACCCTTAAATAAATTCATGAAAAAAATTTAATCAGCAAAAATTGCATAAGGTAGGTCTAGGCTGGGGGTCAAAACTAGAAGGTCAATAAGTCACCTTGTGGAAGGAAAAGATCGAAGAGTTGCAATCTTGCAATTTCAGATTCAGTCGATAAGTTTTAATCACACAAATTGAGTGCTTTTCTATCTCGACTTTGGAGAAAGGAACATATGCAAATTAAAATGACAATTTAATCTCGTGTTTCTTTATTCTGTGTACTGGCTTCCGCTTGATATTGGAGATCAAAGGGATGCCCCACAGGCAAATCGAATATTCATTCTGCTACCAGCATTTGTGAGATTTCATTTCTCTAACGGGTCTACAACACCTGCTGTTTGTAAAAGCAAACGTGGTGTGTGTACACAATTACTCATTGGATTATTTAATCTTCTTGCAATCTTATTTTTATTAATCGCACGTTGAGTAATTTAAATGTGTAATGAGTCGTCATATCCGGAAGTTTTTTTTTTAGGTGAGCTTGCAGGTTTAACTATAAGAGCCAGTTAGAGCTGGGATTGGAATTCAGATCTTGTAACAGAATTAATGATTGATAATTGTATAATGCAGGGCTTCCACACAGTCGCTTTTAGTCATTTTTTTTGTCAAATTATTTTTTAGTCACTTTTTTAAGAAAAAGTCACTGTAGCCACTTTTTCAAAATGAAAGTATCATTTTTGTCACTTTTTTCAATAAATTAAAACAGAGAACCCAAGAATTTCTGGATTTTTTTTATTGTTTTGAATTCTTTGAAATTCCTTTAAAATTCTCTGAATTATTCACTAAATTCTGTTCACCAACATTTATCTGAATTTGATGGAATTTTTTTGGATTTTAAAATATTTCATTCACTTGAATTATTTTTAATTCATCTTGAATTCTTATGAATTTCATCGAATTCCATTAAATTCCCTCGAATTCTTCAAAATCCAATCAAATTTTACTGAAATCAATAGAATATTTTGGATATTTTTTTCAATTTATTCAGCATTCATCCTAAATTCTTTTGAAACTTCTTGAATTTTTCTAAATTCTTCTTGCATGCTCTTGAACTCACTGGAATTATTCTAAATTCAACCAATTTAATGTATTTCAACAAAAAAATTTAAATTCACCTTTAAAAATTCACCTCGATTTTTTATGAATTTCATCGAATTCTTCTCATTTCCCTTAAATTTCTCTAAATCCACACGAAGTTTATTTAATTCATGTTTTTTCTTTGTTTTTCATTTTTTTAATTCACTTAAATTCTGTTGAATCCGATCTCATTTCTGTTCACTCTTATTGTAATGCATTCCGTGGAAAATTTGTTATTTTTAAAAATATTGTTGAATTCACTAAAACTATTATGAATTTGATTAGAGTCTCTTAAGTTCCCTTGAATTATTCTAAATTCACCTGGAATTTTTATGATTTTTTTATTTACCTTAAATTCCTTTAAATACACTCGAATTCCATTTAATACATTTAAAAAATTTTTTTAAAAATTTTTTTGAATTTATCCTAATATCTGTTTATTCTCATTTTACTCAGTTCGATGTAAATTTTTTTTATTTTAAAAATATTGTTTAGTTCACTCAAATTCTTATGAATATAATCAAAGTCTCTTGAATTCCATTGAACTCTACCAAATTCACTCAAATTTTAATGAATTCAGTGGAATATTTTGGATTTAGGATTTTTTCAATACCTTTGAAGTCATTTGGAATTCACCCTTAATTCTTATTAATTTATTCCGAATTCTTTTAAATTTTTTGGAATATTTTGGAATGCTTTTGTTTTTTAATTATTTTGAATTGACTTGAATTGTTTCAAATTCACTCAAAATTTAATGAATTTAATCAAAGTTTGAAATATTTCTGAAGTGTTTTCTATTCACTTGAATTAAAAAAAATACCTAGTATTTTTATGAATTTTATTGAATTCTTCTCATTTCTTCACATATTTATTTCTGATTTCTTCCAAATCCACTTGATTTTATTCATTGTTTTTTTTTAACTCTCATGCATTTTTTTTCAATTGGCCCTAATTTCTTTTCACTCTCATTTTACGCAATTCGATGAAAATTTTTAAAATTTTGTTTAATTCATCAATCAAATCCTTATGAATGTCATAGATATTTCTTTAAATCCTTTGAATTCTTCTAAATTCATTCAGATTTTACTGAAATCAATAGAGTTTTTGATTTTTTTTCAATTAATTTGAATTTAAAAGAATGTACCGTTTCTTTTTATGAATTTTATCGAATTATTCTCATTTCTTCCGAATTCACTCAAATTTTATTCAATTCATTGTTTTTATTGTTTTTTTTTTTTTAATTTTTTAAGACTCATATAAATTTTGTTGAATTCGGTCTAGTTTCTGTTGCCTTCTGTTTCATTCATTTGGATGGAAATTTTTTAAATTTTGTCCAACATCAAACTTTCTTCAATTCCCTTGAATTCTTTTAAATATACTCTAATTTTACTGAAATCAATTCATTCGAATTCTTTTAAATTCATTTGGAATTATTATTATTATTATTATTATTATTATTATACCATTAAGCCTTTTCCCTTCCGGGGTAGGCGTGACTTGTTCGGTTGGAAAGTAGTGAAATAGGTATATAGGTATGAGGTTGATCGGTATATGGGTATAGGGTGGATGGGTATGTAGGTGTTATGTATAGATGTTTTAGATTGATCTGGAGTTCTCGTGTTATTTATATAAATGACACGTTCACTCCGCAACACTGCTCCGACCCAGGTTGCTGATCAATCTCTCTAGCGATCACCCCAAGTGAGGAGCCTCACAAAATTATTATGTATGGTTCCCCACCTGGGCCCATTAGTATCCAAGTTCTTTGTTTCAGGCATCATTCACTCTATTGTCACTCTGTTTATAAACTATTTGTCGTCACATATTTCTGTCCTGGCATACTACTCTAGCTTCATTCACGTCCATGCATTCACAGATTCGAACCATTCTTTCGGCGGTCTACCTCTGGGCATTTTGCCATTTACTTTACCTTTATACACTTGTTTGGTCAGTCGTTCATCTTTCATTCTTTCAAGATGTCCGAACCACCTTAGCTGATTTCTTTCCCATATGTCAACTAGTGTCTCCCCTGTACCACATTCTTCGAGGATTGTCTCGTTTCGTACTTTGTCCATCAGTGTTTTCCCGCATATTATGCGCAGAGGTTTCATGCCGATCGCGTTGATTTTACTCCTGTCTTTTTCTTGACAGGTCCATGTCTCGCTACCGTATAGTACAGTCGGTACGAAAATAGAGTTATGTATGGCCATTTTAGCTTTTTTTGATATGTTTTTATTTGTGAGGATGGACCTTGCTCTACCGATAACCTGCTTACCTTTATTTATGCGCCTATCTAATTCCCCATCTATTTTTCCGTCGTTAGTGAATAGACTACCTAGATATACGTACTTGTCAACTTGTTCTAATTTCTCATCATTTCGAACTATGTTGCATATTGTTTTCTCACTTTTTCCCTCAAACACCATGACTTTCGTTTTATTCACGTTAATTTTGAGGTCCATGTTCTTCATGCTTGTATTAAGTTTATTCAACATTCTTTGCAAGTCTTCGACTGATTCTGCCATAACAATCTTGTCATCCGCGAAAGCCAACCCACGTACCTTGACGGTTTCGAGATCTACACCTTTTTCGTCGAAGAGGGCAGTTCTAAGACACTTATCCATGCATATGATAAAAAGCCACGAGGACATAACGCATCCTTGTTTCACGCCTTGCATAATATCGAACCATTCACTCTTTTTCCCATTTACCCTGACACTCGCTTTACTACCTGTATATATTGTTTTTATTGCTTGTAGGAGCCCTCCATTCACTCCATACTCTTTAAGGACTTCCCAGAGTTTACTTCTATTTACCGTGTCGAATGCTTTTTCTAGATCGATAAATGCACAGAAGACTTTCTTTCCTACTCTCAAACTTTTTTCTGCGACCTGTCTTAGGCTAAATATTTGATCCGTACATGATCTTCCTGGCATAAATCCACTTTGTACTTCCCATATTTTCTCTTCTGTAATTTGCATTACCCTACGGATAAGTATTTTTGAGTATATTTTACTTACGGTACTTAGTAGGCTGATACCTCTGTAATTACTGCAGTTGCTTTTATCTCCTTTTCTTTTGTATATTGGTACGATAATCGCTTTTCTCCAATCGTCTGGGACTTCTCCCGTTTCGATACATAAATTTATTAATTCGCACAACCTGTGAGGTATGTACTCGCCACCGTATTTAAGCATTTCAGTGCTAATATTGTCTATACCCGCAGCCTTACCGTTTTTCAAGTTCTTAATTATATCTCTGACCTCAGTGACACAGACTTTTTCAATTGGGTTTTCTAATGCATTATCTTCTATGTCGCAGTTTTGTTGTCCGATATTTTCACCTCCCAATAGTTCTTTGAAAGACTCTTTCAAAGCGTCTACTATTCCGTCTATATCATATAGCATTTCGCCTTTGCTGTTTACTTACGAATTTATCCTGAATTCCTTAAAATTCACCTGGAAATCTTACAAATTTCATCGAATTCTTTTGAATTCAAATGACAATTAGTCACATTATTAATGCACATTAGTCACTTTTAGTCAATTTTAGTTATTTTTGATATACAAATTAGGTCTCTTGGTCACTTTTTCGGTTTAAATAGGTGTTTCACTTTTTTAGGGGTTTGTAGCCCCGAGCTGAAACCCTTGTAGTTTCATTCGGGTGTCCGTCCGCCTGACTTCTTTTCCGCCGATAGGATATTATAGGATCGAATAGAATAGAACAGAATAGGATCTAATAAGATATGGCCCGTTAGGATAACATACAATTGGATAAGATAGGATAGTATCCGATAGATTAGAATTGGATCTGATAAGATAGAATCGCATATGGTGGGATCGGTACTGTATGGTAGGATCGGATAAGATAGGATCGAATATAATTAGATAGGATATAATTGGTTAAACTGTGATAGGGTCGGAAAAGACAGGATAAGATTGGAAAATATATTATAGGATCTGGTAAGATAGGATAGAGCATGATCGAATAAAATAGGATAGGATCGGATAAGCTATCGGGTGTCTGTCCGTTCGTCAGTCCATCCGTCTTACGGTTTTTCCGCCGATAGGCTATTATAGGGCCGGATAGGATAGAATTTAATAGGATCTGATAAGATATGATCTGATAAGATAGTATCGAATAGAATAGGATCTGATAAGATAGCAACGGATAAGATAGGATAGAATCGGATAATATAGGATAGAATCGGATAATATAGGATAGAATCGGATAAGATATGATAGAACGCAATCAGATAAAATAGGATGGGATCGGATAACCTATCGGGTATCTATCCGTCTATCCGCCAGCCCGGCTTACGTTTTTTCCATCTTTAGGATATCACATGATTGGATAGAATCGGATAGGATAGGATCTGATAAGATAGCAACGAATAAT
>CAKNXH010000356.1:53302-72581 GCA_932178445.1 Andricus quercusramuli
GGATAGGATCTGATAAGATAGCAACGAATAATATAGGATAGAATCGGTTAGTATGGGATAGAATCGGATAAGATATGATAGAACGCAATCGGATAACAGAATGTAATCGGATAAGTTATCGGGTGTCTGGCCGCCCGCTCGGCTAACGTTTTTGTCCACCGATAGGATATCATATGATCGGATAGAATCGGATAGGATATAATAGGATCTGATAAGATATGATAGGATCGGATAAAGATTGAATTGGATAAAATATGATAGAATAGGATCTGATAAGGTATGATCGGATATGATAACATAATCCGATAAGATAGGATGTTTGGATAGATTAGAATCTAATATGATAGAATCGGATAAAATAGGATAGGATCGGATATAATAGGATCGAATGAGATAGGATCGGATAGAATAGGATCGGCTAGAATAGGATCGGGTAGAATCGAATAGAATAATATATGAACGGATAAGATAGGACAGAATCGGATAACATAGGACAGAATCGGATAAGATAGGACAGGACATGCATTTTTGGGCGCATGACGCTTACTTTGACACTAATTTTCTCAAATATAAATGCCACGGATAAATGGATAAATGGCTAATGGTTGAAATTGTTGATTTGTTTCAGGTGACGAGAGAGCGGTGAGTCGTGATCGAGGGAGGAAAAGAGGAACTCCGGCGAGAAGATGCCACTTCCAAAACGGTTGGTGGAACCCGTGCACGTGGCACGGGGAACCATACCCGATGACTTTCCTCTGCCATCGGAATTAGAAGCAGCAACGAACGGGACTCTAGCCAACACCATAAGGCAACTATCGAGTTTATCCAGGCATGCCGAGGACTTATTCGGCGAACTTGCCAAGGAAGCTCATGGGCTCAGCGACAGGGCCAATTCCTTACAGGCCAGGATAGACAGGCTGGCTGTCAAGGTAACGCAACTCGACAGCAATGTTGAAGAAGGTCAGTATTTATTTATTCATTCATTCAATCGTTCATTCATTCATTCATTCACTCATCGGGGTGACCGCAAGCCAGGGAAATCCTGGAAATCAGAGAAAAGACAGGGAATCTTGTTGGTCAAGGAAAGTCAGAGAAAAGTCAGACAGGGTGCACAGTAGGGTGGTCCAAAAATGCATTGGAAAATTTTTTTTTTTAATTTTTATCGGGACACCCCCCAAATTTGTTCGAATCCACCCAAAAATAAATCTATTATTTTTTTTTTTTTCGAAAAAAAATTATATTTATGGGTGCCGCAAGCCCTCTTGAAGTTTAACATGTATTTCCCATAAGAAAAAAAGACGTTTTTGTAAATCTTATCCAGAATCCTCAATATTATCTCAATCGAGTCGAAACTCAAAATTTCTCTCCGCAATTAGCCATAGAATACGAATAAAATATCACTTTTTAAATATCACCCCCATAAGTCTGTTTTATAGGGTCCCAAAGAAACCCCATAAGTGAAAAAATGGGTTTTACGAGTTTTTGGCGCTAATTATAATTTGTTTGCGGTTTCTTGGATGCGAATTGTTTCTAATAGATGAAATATTACTTTATACTGAAAATTAGATATTTTCATTAATTGTTTAAATAATTTATTATTGTTTTTTAGCAATTTTCTCATAGAATGGAGTTAGAAAGACGCGGTTTTTTTCACCAATTTTCCAATTGTTGTCCAATTTTCAATTAGAGCGAAGTGATAGTTCATCAATGTTAACAATAGTGATTGTTTAAACAATTTATTATAATTATTAATAATATTATATTTGAATAATGCTAGAAAGATGCAGTTTTTGGGAAATTCCTGGCTTTTTGTCCAATTTTCATTTAGAGTAAAGTAATGATGAATTCAAGTTAACAAAATAATTGTTTAAACAATTTATTATAATTATTAATAACATTATATTTGAATAATGCTAGAAAGATGCAGTTTTTTTGTTGAAATTTCTGGCTTTTTGTCCAATTTTCATTTGTAGTGAAGTAATAATGAATTCAAGTTAACAAAATAATTGTTTAAAGAATTTAATATTGTTTATAACTATCTTTTCTCAGATAAGTGCTAGAAAGTGGCGGGTTTTTCTAAAATCTTTCGCTTTGCTTCGCTTGCTTAATTACTAACAATTAATAAATAAACATTAGCGAAAACTATTTTAAATAATCTCTTTCCTTTTCGTGAATATATATTTTTCTGAAATAAAACAGATATTTAAAATTCTTTGTTTTTGCCTCTTGTATAAAATAGCTTTTTTTCTTTAAATTAATTTTTTTAAGAATTTCAAAAGAGCAAAAATAATTCACTTAAAACAACAATACCGTTCGAAAAATCACTTTTGTTGTGGTTGACTTATTATTTGTTCATAAATAAAAAGACGATGCAACGTGGAAGATTTTAGAAAGAATTGCCACTTTCTAGCACTTTTATAAAAAAAGATAGTGATAAACAATATTAAATTGTTTAAACAACTTTTTTGCTAACTTCAATTAATTATTACCTCACTAAGTGAAAAAAGGACAGAAAGGTGAAAATTGCCGAAAAACCGCACTATCAGGCGCAATTGATATAGATAAAGATAGTCATAAAAAATAATAATTTGTTTAAACAATTATTTTTGCTAAACCTAATTAATTATCAGGTCACGCCTAATAAAAAATAGACAAACAGTTGAAAATTTCAGAAAAAAACCTCGAAAAAACCGCAACATTCTACCAATTAAGCAAAGAGAATATTATCAAGAATGATAATAAATTTTTTAAACAATTATTTTGTTAACTTGAATTCATTATTACTTCACTCCAAATGAAAATTAAACAAAAAGCCAGAAATGTAAAAAAAAAACTAATCTTTCTAGCATTATTCAAGTATATTATTATTAATAAGTATAACAAATTGTTTAAACAATTATTTTGTTAACTTGAATTCATTATTACTTCACTCCAAATGAAAATTAAACAAAAAGCCAGAAATGTAAAAAAACGAATCTTTCTATTATTATTCAAATATAATATTATTAATAATTATAATAAATTGTTTAAACAATCACTATTGTTAACATTGATGAACTGTCACTTCCCTCTGATTGAAAATTGGACAACAAATGGAAAATTTGTGAAAAAACCGCGTCTTTCTAACTCGATTCTATGAGAAAATTGCTAAAAACAATAATAAAATGTTTAAATAATTCATGAAAATATCTAATTTTCAGTATAATGTAATACTTTATGTATGAGAAACAATTTTTTCACTTATGGGGTTTCTTTGGGACCCTATAAAACAGACTTATGGGGGTGATATTTGAAAAGTGATCTTTCATTTTTATTCTATGGCTAATGGTGAAGAGTTGAGTTTCAATGTTGAGTTTCAACTCGATTGAGATTATTTTGAGGATTCTGAATAATATGAATAGATTTAGAAAAACGTATTTTTTTCTTATGGGAAATACATGTTAAACTTCATGGGGCTTGCGGCACCCCTAAATATCCTTTTTTTTTCAAAAGAAAAAAAATAGATTTATTTTTGGGTGGATTCGGACAAATTTGGAAGGTGTTCCCATAAAAATTCGAAAAAAAATTTTTGGACCACCCTAGTGCACAGTCTTCTCCTTTTTTTCTTAATTTCCCCTTCTTTCTTGAAATTCCCCTTTTTTGCCCTATTCTCAAAAAAACTTCCCCTTTTTCCCATTTTCTCTTTAAATATACGATATTTGAAAATGCAATACTTGAATTACGCGGAAAATTCTCTGAAATTTGTGAGTGAACCCATTATTGATTAATAATTAAAGCAATTATAGCACTTAAATAAATTATTTATGAATAAATAAGGTACACGTTTCAAGTGCTGAACCATTAAAAATAAATACTCTCGAAAAGAAAATTTAAAGCTGAAACATTTTAAAGCATGTTTAAAATGTGAAAACTGGGGACAGAAGTTGTTATCCAATATAAAATTGGAACAGTTACAAAACATATAGTGCCTTCTAAATAAGTTTGGACCCACTCCATCGGCTTGCGGGTTCGATTCCCGCCTCGCACTCTGGAAGAGCCTCGGTGGCCCATACCCGGTACCTCTACACTGTAAAAAAAATTTCTTGTAACTATCCACTGCGTTTTTTTAATTTTACCAAAACCTGTAAAATGACTGTGTTCAAAGTAGTGAATTTCCAACGTCAAATGTAGATACATCACTTTGAATGCAGTGGTTTTACCAATTTTTGTAAAATTACCTCTCTGAAAGTAGGAAATAATTTAACTCAAATATTTCCTACTTTCAGAGAGGTAACTTTACAAAAATTGGTAAAACCACTGCATTCAAAGTGATGTTTCTACATTTAAGGTTAGAAGTTCACTACTTTTAACACAGTCATTTTACAGGTTTTGGTAAAATTAAAAAAACGCAGTGGATAGTTACAAGAAATTTTTTACAACACTATCATGAAAATGGCGTGTTTTCATACTTATGATCTGTGTGTAATGTGGCGCATTTCGAACGATGCGAATAAAGAATGTACGAAATGAGGAATGCTTAAGAAAAGGCCTCTTTTCGTAAGCATTCCACATTTTCACAATAAGTGAAAGGAAGATAGTTAGATAAAGACGGAAATAGGTCGATGTTTTCAGCGACAACTATAGCGCGCTCGTCTCGCGACTTACCGTGCAGAAATAGGAGGCGTACACTGAAAAACTTCACTTTCGTCCGAATCTGACATTTTTTCTATTTTCGATAATATCACATTGATTTAACTATTGAAGAAAACCGAACAAACGCGTGACAGTATTCAGAAATAAGGTTATAAAAGCCGGTAGCCTCTCCGCCGCTAGGTGCGCTATAGTTGCTCAAGTCAAAGTTGCGGGAAAATTTAAATTACTTCAAAATGTTATACACTTCAAGGTGTTCTCTTTAAAATAAAGTTGCTAAAATAAACAGGTATAAATTTATCTTCATTCTAAATTCCTTCTTTTTATATGAAAAAATTTGTTAGTTAAACTTATTTAATTTAATCTTATCGTAACCTTATCATAATTTTAACTTATGATTTGTTTTTTTTTCAATCGGGGGGCTTCGCCCCCCGAACCCCCCAGCAGGGGCTTCGCCCCCTGCACCCCCACCAGGGCTGCGCCCTGGACCGCCCCCCCTCCCCGCAACTTCGATCAGGTAGCGTTTTTTTCACGATTTTCATGATCTTGTTGTAAAAAGTTTCGTGCATGTCTCGTGGTAGGCCCTTTTCTTGACTCGTGCAGTGTTTTGAGGCTCGTCTTCGGTTCGGGCACCTTCGGTGCCCTCACCTACGACTCGTCCTAAAAACACTGCACTTGTCACGAAAAGGCCATCGCCTACCACTTGTAATGCAATATACTATTTTTTACAGTGTAGAGAAAAAGGTTCTCTCAGTACTTAGGGCTGTTGCTCTTGGGGGTTCTGACCCCCCCTTAAACTGCCCCCCCCCCCCCCCCCTCCCACCACCAAGTAAGTGTTTGGGTCGTGTGTAAAGGAATAGGGAAGGGATACAAGAAAAATGTAAACCCTTAGGGGACACATTAGAAGCTTCCATTCCAAGTCCAAGTCCAATTCCACTTTTTAGTTGAAATATACAAAGCTAAATACCTAATTAAAAAAATGCAGTATTCCACATTCATCAACTGCAGTGTTAAATGTTCTAACTTGAGCAATTTTTAATTTGAGTTTAAGGGCATGCTCTCCGGTGATCACGTGACCAAAACAGTCCTTGGTTATGAAACTTTTTTTGGTGTTCACCATGTCCAAACGCAATGATGTATTGCTCTCAAAATTTGGAATATAGAAAATGAGACAATAAATTGCGTTTGTATATTTAGTTTCAGTAATAATTTTGAAAAAAACTTTCCATGTAAAAAATAAATGTGGAAAATTTCATAACCGAGTTTGGTTATGTGATCTCCACTTTACCGACGTTGAAATGCTCCAACAATAATGACAGGTTAGGTGTGTGCAGATACATATTTTTTGATTTGCAACGAATGTGCACGATAACGTTGCAACGAATGTGCAACGAATGTGAATGGTTATAATTTTGAAAAAAAATTCCATGTAAAAAATAAATGTGTAAAAATATTTTCATTTTTTTTGGTGCTCACTACGTCCATACGGATTGAGATATCGTGTTTAGAATTTGAAAGATTGAATAAAAAGCACTAGAGAACGTTTGTACACATCAATATGTTTATAATTTCAAGGAAATTTCATTTATAAATTGATAGAATACCATTCGAGTTGCAGCACGTGCAGGTAATTTTTGGTTTGATGCATTTCAGATTTTCTGATTCACGTATGTTGATAACTGACACAAATTTTGGATTAAGTCGTCTGAACATTCACAAAAATAATATAAACAATAAAACTTGCACATTCATTGCAAATAAAAAAATAAGTATCTGCACACACGTAACCTGTAATTATTTTTGGAACATTTCAACGTCGGTAAAGTAGAGATCACATAACCAAGCTCGGTTATGAAATTTTCCACATTTATTTTTTACATGGAAAATTTTTTTCAAAATTATTACTGAAACTAAATATACAAACGCAATTTATTGACTCATTATCTTTATTCCAAATTTTGAGAGCAATACATCATTGCGTTTGGACATGGTGAACACCAAAAAAAGTTTCATAACCAAAAGGACTGTTTTGGTCACGTGATCACCGGAGAGCATGCCCTTAAGAGCACTGAAGAGTAGGGTGGAGTGAAAATGCTAAAATAAATCAAATTGTTTGACCTGAGGGAAAACAAACTTTTGGGTTGGCATTCGACATATTCAAAATATTTCTTATTGGTTCAAAAATTATGACGAATTTGTTATATTTACCGCTTTTACTATTGAACAATTGTAAAAATTTATGAAATTAACAAAATAATTTTTGGTCATTAACAATTATTTTGAAAATGTGCAAAAACATATTTTTTTGGATTGAGTCACATGCACATATGTTAAAAAAGCTGAATACATATGTCGAACCTCAAATTTATTCAGCTTGAACTAAAGAAACATTTTATCATTTTGCATTTGCGGAAAAAAAAACTTTCGTCGTAATTTAGGATTTTTGGGATTTCATATTTTTTTGCAATTTCGTATCGTTATAAAAACCACGAAAAAAAATGTTTCCCATGATTAAAAAATAATAACGTGTTTCTTTGGTTCAAGCTGAAGAAATTTCGGGTTCGAATCAATACGAAAAACATGTTTTTGTACATTTTCAAACAATTTTAAGTAAGGCAACATTTTTTTTAATTAAAAAAAATGTTTAATTGTAAGTTTTAAAAAAAGAACAGAAGATATTAACCGATGAACTCAAATGATTAGATTAATTTTAGCATTTTTACTTCGCTCTACTGAATAGTGTATTTTTAAATTTAAATTGAAAGTGTTAAGCTTGTCAAAATTGTGTATTCAACTAATTTTACTTTTCCTCTCACTCTTTTAAATCACTGTGAATGGATATCCAACGACCTAAGTATATCCAATTTATAAAAATAAATTTTTTAATTGCAGAAATCATGGAAAGATCATTGTAAATTATTTAACATGGTGTCCAGTGGTCCTTGAAGTCGTTAAAGTCTTTGAAATGTCCTTAAATTTTGTCTGTTCTCAAAAAGTCCTTTAATGTCCTCGAATATTACACAATGTTCTTGAATTTTTCATATTTTCTCGAATTCGATCTTATTCCACAATATTATCAGCAACTAGCCTAAAAAACTTGGAAGTATCTTCAAAATTTTCTAAATATGTCCTTGAAGTTTTCTGAAAATGCCCTCTTGAAATCTCCTTGAATGTCCTTGAATTTCGTACGGACCTTTTATTGGACACATTGTTCAAAAATATAACATTTCTTTTTAAAAATATTGTTCTTTTCGACATATAAAAATAAATTTTCAATCTTTCCCCTATTTTCCCCTTTTTCGTAAGAAAATCACCCTGTTTTCCCATTTTTGAGCTCCTTTTGCCCTGTGATCCCTGGTCAGGGATTTTGAAAAAAAAATGGAAAAGTCAGGGATTTTCTGTAAGAAGCACTTTAAGCAACTTTCAAGATTAATCAGGGCTTCCACACAGTCACTAATTCTAATAACTTTTATTTTCTCAAATCAGTTTCTTAAGATAAAGTCACTATAGTCGCTTTTATAAATAAAAATATCACTTTAGACACTTTTCTTCAAATAAATCAACCCTTGGGTTAACCACTGTTGAATATCCTTGAATTCTTTTGAAATATTTTAGGGTATTTAAAAATATTCCAAGGAATTTTTAATAGATTTCAATAATTTCAGGGGATTGAAAAAGGATTGTAAAGATTTTAGGGTATTTTTAAAAGTTCCCAGTGAATTTATAATAGATTTCAAACAATTAAAAAAATTTTAGGGAATTTTTAACAATTCCGAAGCATTTTCAAGTTTCAAGGGATTTCCAAGGATTACTATAAAGTATTTAAAAATATTTCAAAGGATTTTATTAGATTTCCGAGCATTTGAATAATTTTAAGTGATTTCAAAGAATTTATTCACAAGAATTGAGGAATTTCGTAGGATTTCAAAGATTTTAAAAAATGTCAAGGGATTTCAAAACAATTTTAAGGATTTGAAATCTCGTGGGTATTTTTAATAGATTTCAATAATTTTAAGTGCCTTTAAAATATTTTGAAAGATTTTAGGGTACTTTTTTAAATTTCAAGCAATTTACAAAAGCTTAAAAAAATTTCAAGGAATTTCAGAAGATTTAAAGGGATTGGAAATATTATAGGACCTTTTAAAGAGATTCCAATGCATTTTTAAGAGCTTGAAAAAGTTTCAAAGAATTTGATAAGATTTCAAAAAAATTGAAATATTTCAGAGGATTTTAAAAGATTCCAAGGGATTTTATAAGAATTCTCTCAAGGCATTTTAATAAATTTTCCAGGATTTCAGGAAATATCAGATTTCATAAAATCTCACGATATTTTATAATATTCTAATGAATTAAAAAGGATTTATTCATAAGAAGTGAGGGATTTCATATGGTTTTAAAGATTTAAAGAGATTTTTAAATATTTTTTGTAATTCATTCGACATCGTTCAATGGATTCAAACCTTTTTTTTTTAGTTTTTGTTTAATTCATCCTGAAATCTTTAAAACTTACCTAGAATTTTCAGGCATTTCATCAAATTTTCTTGAATTCCTTTGAATTTTTCTTAACTGATTTTCAAACTTACTGAATTCAATGGATTTTTTCATATTTTTGAATTTTCCGCAATTCACTGGAATTTTTTTTTATTTCATCTTGAATTTTTATGAATTTTATCGAATTTTTCTAATTTTCCTGAACTTTTTGTAAATTCTCTCCTATTTTACTGAATTCAATGGAATTTTTCGGATTTTGTTTTCAATTCATCTGAATTCTTCTGAATTTAATTTGAATTGTTTTGAAGTCTTGTGATTTTGTCCTGCATTCGTTAAAATTAACTTTGAATTCATATAAATCACATCAAAGTCTTTTGATTTTTTAAAATTAAAAGACCGTTAGTCACATTCTTAATGCACATTAGTGACTTTCAATCACTGGATTCAATTAATTTTTTCATATTCTTGAATTGGTTTCAGTTCACTTGAATTGTCTTCAATTCACTTGCATTTTTTTTATTTCATCTTGAATTTTTATGAATTTCATCGAATTCTTCGCATTTTCCTTAAATTCATTCAACTTTACTACGATTTTTCTGAAACCAATGGAATTTTTTGGATTTTTTTGCAACTAATTTGTATTCTTTTGAATTTAACTTAAATTGTTTTGAAGTCTTATGGATTAATCTTGAATTCGTTCAAACTCACCCGAAACTCTTATAAATTGTATCGAATTCTTTTGAATTCTGTTCAATTCAAAAGAATATCAGTCAGTGTTTGGGTTAGAAATTAATTACTTTTTGTCACTATCGGTAACTTTTTCGGTTTAAACGGGTCACTTTTTTCAAGAAAATCAGGCTGTGCCTGAGAATAATTAATATTTAAAAATTGAATACAATTTTTTTTATTTATAAATGATTCTACATTAAAAATGTTACAAGAGTATGTATGTTGGTCTTAGAATATTAATGGTCAAGGAAAATGAAAAATTAGTCAGGGAAAAGTCAGGGAATTTTGAAAATTAAGTTTTGCCGTCATCGTAATTCATTGATTCATTTCGAGTTACGCAAATCTTGATTTATTTTTAATTCTTTTATATTTTTTGCAGTTTCGTTGCAAGATATTCACATGAGGAAGGCGTTCAAGAGTTCTGTGGTGTTTGATCAGCAAGTAGTCTCCAGGGAAACGATGCCTACTGCGATGCTGGAAACATATCAACAGTGTGATCCTCCACCGCCTCTGGATAAACTTAACACATATAGGTAATTATTTTTTGCAAAAAATGCGGGAAAATTGCGATATTCCGTGTCTGTAAAGTGTGCGCAAAGTGCCAGATTCCTCTACTGTGAGAGTAGCGTGCGGGAATATGGTATTCCCGCACAGTTTTCCATGCCGAAATATTCCCGCACGCAAAACTCGGACTGCACAATCGTTTCCCTATTCCCCTCTTTTCTCCCTTTTTAAAAAATTAATCTTTTTCTCCCTATTTTCAAGAAGCTTTCCCTTTTTCCATTTTTCTCGCTTTTTCGCTTAAATGCGCACTTAATTAGTAGAGCCCCATAAAAAAATCCAACTTTTTTGTTGAATAATCTAAGATTTTTATATCAAAATTCATCTCGTTTGTTGAAAAATAATGTTTTTTTTCATTGAAAATTCCACATTTTTTTTGACATTTGTCTATTGAGAAAGAATATTCATCTCTTTTAGTTAAAAATTTAATTATTTTGTTAAAAAGACATATTTTTTAGTTGAACATTCTCCTTGGTTGAGAATTCAAGCCATTGGTTGAAAATTCAATTATTTGTTCAAAAATTAATTCTTTTGTTTAAAATTAATATTTGCGGGATAAAAATGCAACTGTTTGGTTATAAAATTCAACTGTTTGGTTAAAAATTAACTTTTGTTGTAGAAAATTCATATTTTGAGATCGAAAATTCAACTGCTTTGTAAAAAATTCGTCTTTTTAGGTTGAAAATTCAACCATCTGGTTGAATTTTCTTTCTTTTATAACTCAAAAATCTTTCTTGGTTAAAAATTCAATTCTTGTTGAAAATGTGTCTCATTTATTTAAAAATACAATTGTTTCCTTGGAAATTAATTTATTTTTGTTGCGAATTCATCTGTTTTGTTCACTATTTGATTGAAAATTTATATCTTTTGGTTTAAATTTCATCTTTTATGGTTGAAAGGTCAAATGCTTGTTTAAAAATTAATCTGTTTTGGTTAAGTTTTCAACAGCTTGTTCGATAATTATTTTTTTTAATTAATTTTTTCGGCTAAAAAATTCAACTGTTTTGTTGAAAATTCAACTGTTTGGTTAAAAATTACCTTTTTTGTTGAAAATTCACATTTTTGAGTTGAAATTTTCAACGTTTTGTTAAAAACTAAACTTTTTTTATATCAAATTCATATTTTCGTGTTAAAAATTCAACCGTTTTTTAAGAAATTCGTCTATTGTCAAAGTTTCAACAGTTTGGTCGAAAATTTAACGGTTCGGTTAGAAATTAGCTTTTTTGTTGAAAATTCATATTTTGGGGTTTGAAAATTCAATTCTTTTTTAGAAAATTCGTCTTCTTGGTTGAGAATTAATCTCTTTTAGTAGAAGTTTCATCTTTTTTGATTTTTTCATTAATTTTTTTCGTTGAAGATTCAACTATTATATTTATGGCAGATAATTCATCTCTGTTTGTTGAACATTAAACTATTTGATGAAAAATTAAACTATTTTAATTTTTTTAAATTCCTTTTTTTTCGCTTGAAAGTTCAACTATTTTGTTCGAAAATTCGTCTGTTTTGGTTGACTTTAACAGTTTTTTATTTTAAATTTAACAATTTTTCGGTTGAGATATCATTTACTTAAATTTTCGTTAATAATTCATCTTTTTTTTTTGAATATTCTGATACTTGTTTGAAAGTTGAACTACTTTGTTAAAAATTCATTCATATAGTTGAAGAATCATCTCTTTGGTTGAAAATTGAGCTGTCTTATTGAAAATTCATCTTTTTTTTTGTAAAGAAAATGTATCCTTTTGGATTGAAAAGGAACTTTTTTGTTGAAAATTCAACTGTCTTCTAAGAAATTCATCTTTTTGTTGAAAGGTGAACTATTTCGATAAAAATTCATTGTTTCAAAGATTCATCTCTTCTATTCATCTTTTATTTTTTTAGCTTGAACTCGACTCTTTTGGTTGAAGAATCAACTATTTGGTTAGAAAAAGTATATATTTCGAGTTGAAATCTGAGCAATTTAAAGCGTTTCATATTGAATTTGATATGTTACCTACATTGATTTTATTTGAAAAAATGTATGCCCCTATTATTCACCTATTTTCGTGAAAAATCACCCTATTTTCCCTGATTTGAGATAATTTTGAACTGTTCCGTTAGAAAACAATATGGGAATACCGTATTCCCGCACGCCAATCTTACAGTAGAGGAATCTGCTTCTTTGCACACACTTTACAGGCACGGAATATCGCCATTTTTTTCCTGTAGTTTTTGAAAAAAATATCGTGTGTGACAAGTGTGAGAATCTATTACGTTCCTGTGAAGTTTTTAACACTCGTGGAGGAGTCAACTTTTCGCACTTGTTACACAATATACTATTTTATCATTACACTGATTTTTTGGTATTTTAGGCCTGACATCTTAATTGTTATTTTAGTTATGTTTTTTCTTCTCCAAAGTCCCCTATTTTGTAATGTGGAAAGAATATTTGTTAATAACTGAAATGTTATGTTTTTAGGGACGATGGAAAGGATGGACTGAAATTCTATACTGACCCTAACTACTTTTTCGACTTGTGGAGTCAAGAAATGCTCAAAGATACCGAAAAGAAGTTGCACGATAAAGGGAAAAAGGTAGAAATTGTTTACATGCTCAAAAACGGTATTTTGCACACCTCGAAATGCAACATTAACATACAAATAATCTTCTTCAGAGCGTCTACTCACCTGGAAAACCTGGAATTGTCAGGGAGTTTTTATATACCTGGAAAAACCTGGAAATGGCAGAGAATTTTTTTTTAAGTCAGAATTTTTTTCGAGAACGTGCTCGAATTTTTTAAAATTAGTAATATAAATTTCTACAATAATGTTTATTCGATTGTAAAAGTAGCCTTATATTACTGAATTTAACTAGTTTGTTAAAAATTAGTCTTTTTGAGTTGAAAATTAAACTATTTTGATAGAAATTTTTTTATTTGGTTGAAAATGAACTTTTTGGTTGAAAATTGATATTTTTCGATCGAAAATTAAATTAACTTAATTGGGCTTTTTTGATTGAAAAATAATTTTTGTTGTAATTTAAAATTCAATTTTTTGTAGAAATTGAATCTTTTTTTTTTTCAATGTAACTGGTTGATTAATCTTTTTTGGTTGAGGATTCAACTATTTTGTTGAAAACTCACTTTTTTTTTATTGAAAATTTAATTTAAAATTTAAAATTATTTAAAATTAAATTTAAAATTAAAATTTAAAATTTTAAATTTTAAAAATTTTTTAAAAAAGATTTAAAATTAAATTATCTTTCGTTTGAACTATCAACTCTCACGTTTTTCGTTCGAAGTTCAATGCTTTGGTTGAAGTTTTATAACTTTAATTTAAAATTCATCCCTTTAATTGAAAATTTAATTACTTTGATATAAATGCTTTTTTTTGTTGGAAATTAATTGTTTTTAACTGAAAATTTAAATATTTATTTTTCGTTGAAAATTTGTCTTTTCCGTTAAAAATGGAATTATTTAGTTGAAAATTCAACAGTCTGGTTGAATTTTTTTCTCTTTCTGAAATGAAAACTCTTTCTTGAAAATTCGTTTTTTTGGTTGAATTCAACTTTTTTTAAATTAAAAATCAGAATCTTTTTTGGTTGAAATATCAAGTATTACATTTTTGGTTGAAAATTCACGTTTTTTAGTACAAATTTCAACGATTTGGTTGCAAATTTGACTTTTTTGTTGAAAATTCAACTATGTATTTCGTTAAAATTTATGTATTTTGTTGAAAAATCGTATTTCTTGCTAGAGAATCAATCTGCTTGTTAGAAAATCAATCTGGTTTAGAAATTCATTTTTTTTTTTAAAGTTCAAGTATTTCAGTTAAATATTCATCATTCAGTTGAAAAATCTTAACTATTTTGTCAAAAATTATTTTTTTTTCTTGGTTAATAATTAGTTTTTTTTTAACTGAAAATTTAGTTATTCATTTTTGGTAGAAAATTAATGTTCTTGTTCGAAAAATTACCTTTTTGTTTTAAAATGCAACTATTCTAGTTAAAGATTAATAAATTCAGTTGAAAGTTCATGATTTTGGTTAAAAATTTAACTATTTTGTTAAAAATTTATCTATTTTGTTAAAAATACTTTTTTTTGTTTGAAAATTTAACTATTCCATTTTCGCTTGAAAAATTCATAAATTTGGTTTAAAATTCAACTATTCCTAATGAATATTCATCATATTATTTGAAAATTCATCACTTCAGTTCAAAATGTAATTATTATTTTGAACGGTTGAAAATATGTTGAAAATTATTTTTTTTTGCCTTTGTTGATAATCAGTTTTTCAACTGAAAATCTAACTATTCCATTCTTTGTAGAAAATTAATCTTCTTGTTTGAAAATGTACCTTTTTGGTTGAAAATTCAACTATTCCAGTTAAAAATTCTTATTTTTATGTAGTTGAAAGTTTATGATTTTGGTTGAAAATCAAATGACTTCGTTGAAAGTTAAACTCTTTTGTTAGTAACTCATCTTTGTAGTTAAAAATACAATTATTTCAGTTATAGATTCATAATTTTAGTTTAAATTCATCTTTTTGCTTTAAAATTCAACTATTCTATTTTGAATTTCACCATTTTAGTTAAAAATTCGCTGGTTCTTTTTATTTTAAAATTAATTTCTTAAATTTTACATCTAACTATTCAAACTGAAGATTTATAATTTTTGTTGAAAATTCATCTCTTTGGTTGAAAATTGAACTATTTTTATCTTGTTCAAAATAAAATTTTCAACTAAAAATTTGAACATTTTTGGTTTAAAATTGATCGTTTTTATTTAAAATTCAACTATCTGGTGGAATTGTTTTAAAGTTGAAATTTCAGCTATTTGGATGAAAATTCATTTTTTTCTTGAAAATTCAATTATCTAAGTAAAAATTAATCTATATTGTTAAAAATGCAATATTTCTACTTGAAAAGTAATGAACTAAATTTAATACTTGAATATGCACTGAATTTTAAGAATAGGAAGATAGAAAAAAAATTTGAATTATTATTCAAGTTAATGGACTTCCGGGACAAATTCAAGGAATGATTAATTATTTCTGTAGTATTATTCATTTCAAACCTTTCTAAATTAAACATATTAATTACTTTCTTAAATTAAAAAATAGTTCCTTAATTTTATATGTTAATAGTACTGTTTTACACATTTAGATATTTACAAAGACGAAAAAAAAACATTTATTTTAAACTCGCGAAATTGTATACATATACTGAGTAGATTGTTTAAAAAAATTTTCTTCCAGGATTTGAGTAGACACCCTGAATAATCTTCATACTAGTTTATTATTATTATTTTTTGTTTATAGACTCTTGATATATAAAGTCAATATTACATGGTATTTTCGAGGTTTGCAAATCTTTTCAACTGCTTAGCATTATACATATATGTATTATGTACAAACTAATTACACATATATATTCTAACTACTCAAACTGTCCCCTTGTTTATAGACAGAGTCTGAATATGCCGAACCGTTCAGAGAGGCAAGTCGATGGTTTGGATCTTTGTAGTTTTTACAACCCCTATTCAATGTTATTATTGAATTCTTGATTGTCAATCATTCATTCACAATCGAACTCACCTGTGTGTGTGACTTTTTCATTAACCAACTTTTTGCTAATAGAAAATGCTCCTCTAGGTGCTCGCTTTTCAAGTTTGTAGTGTTGCTAGGTTTAGACGAAGTCATTCTGCATCTTCTTCATGTTTGCATTTGAAGAAAGAGTCTCCTATATAAATCGATAATCGACTAGTAAGCACACTTTTAACCTTTAAGTATGAACGTGATTTCATTTTTTCACTAACATGAACCTGAGGTCTCACAGACCGCACGAGCATACATCCATGTGCGGATGTACTCTGGGGTACCCGCGTCAAGCTCAGGTTTTTTTTGTTTGTCAGGGTGTCTAGCGACCTTGAAAACCTGGAATTCTCCTTGAATTTTTGTTGAACCTGGAAAACCAGGAAATATCCTTGAATTTTTCACGAGAACCTTGAATTAATTTTTTTAAAAAGATTTTTTATTGAAATGCGAAAAGTAATTTAAATCTTTTAGTCTATTATAAAAGAAACATCTCGTTCAGAAGAAACCTTGCTATTGAAAAGTTTTTTATTTATCTTTTACTTATTACACAATAAATAAAAAGATATCGAGGCATTTTTTATTAACTTAACTAAGTATTTTATAGATTGCAATTAACAGACTTTAATATTTACTTGACCGGAAGAGACCAGGAAATGACCGGGAATTGAATTAAAAAGCCGGGAATTAACTTCTAATCGTAGCAGAATTTAAGTTTTCACTATTTTAATAATTTTGGTCAATTTAGAAAAGTTGAAGATTCATCATTTTAATTTAAAATTCTTCTCTGGTTGAATATGTAACTACTTTGTTAAAAATCAATTTATCTTTTTTTCTTTTTTATGAAAATTCAACTATTTGGTTAAAAATTGATATTTTGCATTTAAAAATTAAACTATTTGTTTGAAAATATGTGTACTTTGTGGAAAATTTGTCATTTTTGTAGAAAGTTTATCTTTATGGATATTCCAGTTGAAAATTCAGCAATTTCGTTCAAAATTCATTTATTTTGTTAAAAAAATTTATATTTCTTGCAAAATTCAAGTTTTCATTATTTTAATAATTTTGGTCAATTTAGAAAATTTGAAGATTCATAATTTTAATTTAAAATTCTTCTCTGGTTGAATATGTAACTACTTTGTTAAAAATTAATTTCTCTTTTTTTTTATGAAAATTCAACTATTTGGTTGAAAATTGGTATTTTGCATTTAAAAATTAAACTATTTGTTTGAAAATATGTGTACTTTGTGGAAAATTTGTCATTTTTGTAGAAAGTTTATCTTTATGGATATTCCAGTTGAAAATTCAGCAATTTCGTTCAAAATTCACGTATTTTGTTAAAAAATTTATATTTTTTGTAAAAAATTATCTTTTTATTTGAAAGTTAATCTTCTTGTTAAAAAATTCTTCTATTCGGTTAGCAATTCAAGTATTCCAGTTAAATATTTATTATTTCTATTAAATATTCATCTTTTAGGTTGGAAATAAAATAGGTCCCGGAAGCTGGAATTACAACATTGTCATACAGATATGGGCACTATGCCATAATTTAGTGCCTATTTAGTGCTAATTTATGCTGCAGAAAAAAAATTTTGTGCCCGGTAATTTTGGTCAAAAACATGTAGTAGTGCCAGCTTCAGCTGAAGCCACAACTCCGGTATGCGAAACTCGGAAAGTATTAGTGCTATCGAATTCTGCTTGGGGCAGGAATTTAGTGCCTATTTAGTGCTACTTCATGCCGCAAAAATTAAATTTTGTGCCCGGATATTTTGGTCAAAAACAGGTAGTAGTGCTGGCTTCAGGTGACTGGTATATAAACTCGGAAACTATTAGTGATATCAAATTCTACTTTGTACATGAATTTAGTGCTTATTTAGTGCTAATTCATGCCCCAAAAATTAAATTTTGTGCCCGGATATTTTGGTCAAAAACAGGTAGTAGTGCTGGCCTCAGGTGACTGGTATGCGAAACTCGCAAACTATTAGTGATATCAAATTCTACTTTGTGCAGGAATTTAGTGCTTATTTAGTGCTAATTCATGCCGCAAAAATTAAATTTTGTGCCCGGATATTTTGGTCAAAAACAGGTAGTAGTGCTGGCCTCAGGTGACTGGTATGTGAAACTCGCAAACTATTAGTGATATCAAATTCTACTTTGTACATGAATTTTTAGTGCTAATTCATGCCCCAAAAATTAAATTTTGTGCCCGGATATTTTGGTCAAAAACAGGTAGTAGTGCTGGCCTCAGGTGACTGGTATGTGAAACTCGGGAACTATTAGTGATATCAAATTCTTCTTAGTGCCTGAAAATAAAACAAGAATCCAACGATCAAATTAAGTAAGAGGGTCCTCCTTCGAAACTAAAATTATGTTGGGATCATTTATATTTCATTCTTCGTATAAATTCGGTCTTTGAATAGACAAGGAATTTTGGGAAGATTTGGTGAGAGAAATTATTACTGTCAATTACGGTAACGCTTTTTAATGAAAAGTGCAAACTTTTACTGCATTATTTTTAATAAATAATATATATTATTAAAGAAAAATATTATTAAAAAATATATACATGTTTAAAGAGATAAATATTACCTTTATTGGCGTGACAACTATAACCGACTAGATGACACTTTCTCATTTCAAATTTTTGCCACACTGCTTGAAGAATAAATATTTAGTAATACATCAAAGCGGCTCATTTAGACGAAATGAAAAATAAATGCAGACGAACACATACAGGTGCGCAAATGAGTTACCAACAATTAAAACAGAGACGAAAAAAATGTAAATGTCGGTGAAAAAAATATTAAGTTTTCTGGAAATAATTCTAAAAAAATATACTCCGCACATAGTCCTGGAGAACAAATTGTCCACTTTTCTTTGCCACAGCGAATTAAATTTTTACAAATCCATTCGATAAATCAGAAGCAATTACTTTCATGATTTATTCTTCATTTATTGTTATATTCGAAACATTATATTAGCTTAATATTAATTTTATTAGTTGCTGAGCTTCAGCATATACCAGAGTCACCTGAAGCCAGCACTACTACCTGTTTTTGACCAAAATATCCGGGCACAAAATTTAGTTTTTGCGTCATGAAGTAGCACTAAATAAGCACTAAATTTCTGCACAAAGTAGAATTTGATATCACTAATAGTTTCCGAGTTTATATACCAGTCACCTGAGGCCAGCACTACTACATGTTTTTGACCAAAATATCCGGGCACAAAATTTAATTTTTGCGGCATGAAGTAGCACTAAATAGGCACTAAATTCCTGCCCAAAGCAGAATTGGATAGCA
>CAKNXH010000356.1:72591-96092 GCA_932178445.1 Andricus quercusramuli
CGAGTTTCGCATACCGGAGTTGTGGCTTCAGCTGAAGCTGGCACTACTACATGTTTTTGACCAAAATTACCGGGCACAAAATTTTTTTTCTGCAGCATAAATTAGCACTAAATAGGCACTAAATTATGGCATAGTGCCCATATCTGTATGACAATGTTGTAATTCCAGCTTCCGGGACCTAAATAAAATTATTTGGCTGAAAGTTGAACTCACTTATTACATTTTTTTTTTTAAGATTCATCGTTTTAATTAAAAATTCATTTCTTTGATTGAAAAATGAGCTGTTTGATTAAAAACTTTTTTTTCCTTTGGATGTTTTTCGTTTCTTTGTCTTCTTTAATTAAAAAGTCAATTATTTCGTTAAAAATGCATGTATTTTGGTAAAAACTTGCATATTTTAGTGGAAAATTAATCTTTTTATTTGAAAATATAATCTTCTTGTTTGAAAATTCATCATTTTTTAGTTGAAAATTCATCTTTCTGGTTTAAAAATCAACTATTTCAGTTGTAGATTCATTGTTTTAGTTGAAAACTCTTATGTTTGGGTAACAATTTTTTTTTAACGAAAAATGTTACTATTCCATTGTCGGTTGAAAAATATTTTTTTAGTTAAAAATTCAACTATTTGGTTACAAGTTCATGTATTTTGTTAAAAATTGTATTTTTTGTTAGAAAATTAATCTTTTAATTTGAAAATTAATCTTGTTTAAAAATTCATCTCTTTGGTTGAAATTTCAAGTGTTCCAGTTAAGTATTCATCGTTTTAGTTAAAAATTCATCTTTTTGGTTTAAAATGTAACTATTCCAGTTGAAGATTCATAATTTTATTTGGAAATTCATCACTCTGGTTGAAAGTTGAACTATTTTGTTGAAAATTAATTTTTTCAACTGAAAGTTTAACTATTCCATTTTTTGTAATAAATAAATATTTTTCAATGAACATTTTAAGTATTTTGTTCTCTGTTGTTGTGTTAAAGGATGTTTAGAATGAACGTCATAAATTAAAATAAATATTTCCGTTTTTTCTGGAAATATGAATATGTTACTTTTAGTTGACCAGGAAAGTTTAAAAACTTGACCGGGAAATGACCGGAAATTTGAAATCGTCCGTCGAATCGCCACCCTGATATTGGGAATAATTCTATAAGTTTTTAATTTCGTCTCCGCTAATATAGAATGTTACAAGTATACATTTTTTTGTGACATTCAACTTACAAATTATAAAAATTATTAGTTGAAAATTTCGATTTTAATTCAGTTTCAAAAGGTTTCAAAATATTTCAAAGATTTTAGAATATTTAAAAGATTTTTGAATATTTTACAAAGATTTAAAGGATTTCAAAGATTTGAAAACGTTTACAGTACACCAGATTTCTAAGATTTTAAAATATTTCGAAGCTTTGAAATGATTTCAAAAGTTTTGAAAACATTTTAGAAGATTTGAAAAGATTTCAATATTAATTCACTGATTTTGACAAATAAAAAAAATTTCACAAACAGTGATGTAAGAAAAATTTCACAAATATTTTTAAACTTTTGATAAAGATTTTTAAAAATTTCACATCAAATTCTCAAAGATTTCTAACATTTCATAAAGATTGCAAGGATTTCAAAGATTTAAAAAAGGCATATACACCAGATTTCAAAGATTTCACAAAGATTTCGAACATTTCCATAGATTTTAAAACTTTCAAAAGATTTCAAAGGTTTTAAAGGTTATAGTAAACTAGATTTTTCAGATTTCAAAAGATTTTACGCAGATTGAAAATATTGTTATGATTTTTAATGAATACAAAAGATACAAAAGAAAGATTTCATAGAAATTTCATAAAGATATCAAAATAGTACAAGAATTCCAAAGGTTTCAAAACATTTCAAAGATTTTAAATGATTTCAAAGATTTCGATGACTTCAGACGAATACGAAGGATTTCACGAACAAAGATTAAAGAAAGCTTTCACAAATATTTCAAAGATTTCATAAAAATTTCAAAAAATTTTAAAGGTTTCAAGGATTTTAAAGTTTTTAAAGATTTCAAATATTTTACGAAAATTTGAAAAGATTCCAAAAGATCTCACAGAAATTTCAAGATTTCACAACGATTTTATGTACTTCAAGAGATTTCAAAGATTTCAAGCTTTCAAAGACGACTTATGTTCGCAAAAAATTCAAAATTTGTTTATTTATGGTTCTTCCTTTTTTTAGAAATTATTGATCAACAAAAAATGAAATGGCTGTTTTTTACGTGGATAACAAATGATTATTTCATTATTTGATGTAAAAAAAGGAGACCTGGAAAAACTTGACTTCTTGACCTGGAAAACCTGGAAAATACCTTGAATTTCGTTCCTAAGAATCGCTGGACACCCTGTTTGTGAAATCTTTTGTTTTAAATACCTTAAAACAAATTGGAACAGAAATATAATTTTTTGATGCTACCGTGGTCGTGCGGTCTGATGGACAGCCTATGAGCTTTCGATTTATATTACTCACCAATTACACGCAGAACCAACTAATAATAACGGTAGCCTCGAGGAATGTCAGGGGGGGGGGGGGATATCAGAACCATGGTGCGGTCTGTGAGACCGCGCGACCATGCTTAAAGGTTTAAGTCTGGCATTCAGCCGTTTGGTTAAAGAAAACGACTTATGTAGGGGAGAAGGAATTAAAATTCAAGTTTTATGAAGAACCAGGCTAAAAATGAAAATAAGAATCACATCATTGTCATTAAAGTGCCACTGTACGTGAATATTTTCTATCATGCTAGTCTCAATTATTTAGAAGTTTGCGTCAGATTTCCATTTCTCACAAGTCATTCCTGATCGTTCAGATCCTACATAATAGCAAATCATTTCAGGGTCATTTTTTCTCTATATCCACAATTCGCACAAAGGAAATGATGAAAGTCATGAATTCATGAGGGAACGTCCATTAATTACGTCGGATTATATATTTTTCATTCAATATATTAATAAATAATTATTTTCACCGCAAACAAGATTTAAAAGAATTTGAAATGATTCCAGGGTGCACAGTCTTTCCCTTTTTGACCCCCTGTTCTCAAAAAACTTCCCCTTTTTCTCCCTATTCTCAAAAAACTTCCCCTTTTCTCTTTAAATATACGATATTTGACATTTTAACCATTATTCAATAATAAATAAAGCAATTATAGCACTCAAATTAATTATTAATGAATAAATAAGGTATATGTTTCAAGTGCTGACCATTAAAAATAAATACTTTTAAAAAAAAATTTGAAGATGAAACATTTTAAAGCAAGTTGAACTTTTTAAATAAGTATTAGAAGATTAACAATTTTAGTTGGAGTGTACGAAGTTAAATACCTAATTTTGTCTTTATCAAAACTTATTTTTGAAAATAAAAAATTTTCCTAAGAATCTTTAGAAAATTTTTTTATTCTCTCGATACTTTAAAAATTCCTGAAAAGCTTCTTTTTTTTGAATCTTCAAGAAACTAAATTAAAATTTTTGTTTGCAATCTTTGAAAGTTTTCAATCTTTGAAAGTTTTCAATTATTCTGAAATCTTTTCAAAACTTCCAAAACCATAAACATATTTTTTTAAGATAAGAATTTTTCCTAATTTTTTTAGAATCCTGCATAAGCTTCTGAACCTTCAGAAATTTTTTAAAAATAATGCGAATTCTTCCTATTATTAAAAGAAAAAACTGCTCAATTAAGGAAATGCGTCTGAAAGAATAATTTTCAAATTTTCCTAGGAATCTTCAGAAAATGTTTTCATTCTCTTTAAATCTTTCAAATTTCTCAAATGGCTTCTACATTTTTTCCGAATTCTTCAAAAATCAACACTTTTTTTTTAAACTTACACCAACTTAAATTTCTTTTTTAATCTCCTATATTCATTTTTGAAATTGTAGGAAAAAATTTTAAATGTTTCGAATTCTTTTTCAATCTTCTCTTAAAATTTATTTTCTGAATAGAAAATCGTTTTATATTTTCCCAGAAATCTTAAGACAATTTTTTTATTCTCTTGAAATCTTTCAAAATTCTTAAAAAGTTTCAATATTTTTTTCGATATATTTAAGAATCTACATTTTGTTAAAAATTTTTTGAAATCTCTCAATTTTTAACTATTTTGGAATATTTTTTAAAACTTCTACACCTATTAAGTATCTTTTAAAATGATTCTAGTTTTTTCTGAAATTCAAAAAAAAATCTTTCAAACGTAAGAAATGTTCCACACTCCTCTCCGAAATTTTAGCAAATCATTGGAAAAGTTTTGAAATATTTAGAAAAATATTCTCTAAGAATTATTTTTACAAAATAAAAAAATCTAGGAATTTTTAAAAACAAATTTCGTTCGCTGGAAACTTTTCTAAATTTTTTTTCGAAATCTTTAAAAATCTTCATTTTGTTTTAAACATATACGAACTTCAAAAAAAAATTAATCTTCTATATCTATTCTTCTTTGAAAATTTATGAAATCATTTAATATGTTTTGAAATCTTTTTCAATTTTCTCTTTTTATTTTTCAAAATAAGAAATCATTTGAAATTTGTTTAGGTATCTTAAGATATTTTTTTTTCTCTTGAAACCTATCAAAATTCTTGAAATGCTCCTTTTTTCAAAATCTTCAAGAATCTACATTTTTTTAAACACTTTTTGCAATATTTAAGAGTTATAAAATCTGTTAAAAACTTCTAAACCATAAAAATATATATTTTTTCATGATTTGAATTTTTCTTAATTTTATTTTAGGCCCTTTATAAACGTACTCCACCTTGAATTTTTTGTCAGCTTCTATTTCCCCCTACTTCACCTCACCACATCTTAGCTCATTTTTCCTACTTTTCTTCCCCTTACTTCCTCTACTTTCCCATCCCTCATTTACCCTCACTTCCACTCCCCTCATTTTCCTTACTCTCCCGCTCCTCTTTTCCCCTCACTTCTCCATCCCTCACTCCCTCTGACTTCCCATACTTCCCCTCCCTTCACTTTCCAGGCTTTCCCTCCCCTCATTTTACCTCATTCTCCCTACTTCCCCTATCCTCATTTTCCCTAACTTTCCGACCCTCACTTCCTCTGCTTTTCCTCTTATCATTTACCCTCACTTCCACTCCCCTCATTTTCCTTACTCTCCCTCTCCTTATGTCCCCTTACTCCCCTGACTTCCTATACTTCTCCTCCCTTCAGTTACCCTACGTTTGCTCCCCTCATCTTACCTCATTCTCCCTACTTCCCCTATCCTCATTTCCTCACTTTCACTACTTTCCCTTCCCTCATTTACCATCACTTACACTCCCCACACTTTCCCTAGTTTCCCTTCTCTCATTTCCTCTACTTTTCTTCCCCTCACTTCCTCTACATTCCCTCCCCTCATTCAATTTACTTCCACTCCGCTCATTTTTCTTTCTCTCTCCTCATTTCCCATGACTTCCCCATCCCTCATCCACCCTGACTTCCCAAACTTCCCATCCTCTCACTTTCCCTACTTTTCTTCACCGCTCCCAATTTCCCCTACTTTTCCTCCTCCCACTTCCTCTACTTTCGCTTCCCTTTTCCTGTTTCCTTACTCCTCCCATTTTACCTCATTATACCTACTTCCCTTCCCTGTATTTCCTCTACTTTCTCTCCCTTCATTTATCCCCACTTCCACACACCTATTTTTCATCACTCTTCCTCACCTGATTTCCCCTCACTTCTCCATCCCTAACTTCCTGTACGGCCCCTCACATATTTTCCCCGTATTTCCCCTCCTTGGAAAAAAATATGACGTATAAAAAGTAAATTCAACAGCCAAAACAGGTATTAATTAGCATAATTAAAAAAAATTAGAAAAAGGAAACTTTGGTAAGAAATGCTTTGGACCCCCCCCCCCCCCCCTGGATTCGCAAGACCACTCACCTTCCTCCGAAAAAGTCTTAAGTAATTAATGGAAGCTCCCTAAATATCATAATTTTAATCTGTTGAATTCAAATCTAAATATATTTCATTAGTTTATATGTATCGCACATCGAAATGACTACTTCCATTTCCTACACATCATTAAAGCTGACTATCCAGTGACATGCATGGTTTTAAAAGGCATTTTATCTTATTAATTTATTTTTTCGTTTTCTAGACGAGTGTACTAAATGGTTTTCACAGGAATCACAGTGGTTCATTAATATAATTGCAGGGAAAATCGGGAAATCTTTTCTTCGAAAAATGGGGAAATTTTTTTCAAATAAAAATATCAGCGTAATGAGCAAAAATTAATCAATAAAAGTATGTATTATATAAAGTAATAGAAAATTTAATTCAGTGTTTAATTTAGTTGCAATAGTTGGTTTTTCAGTTTAAAATAAAAATAACTTTCATTAAAAAAAATTAAATTTTCAAAGAAAGTGATGAATTTTCAACCAAAAGGGTGAATTTTCATGGAAGAAGATTATTTCTACCAAAAAAGACGAATTTTCAACAAAATACGTGACCTTTAAACTATAAAAGATAAATTGTCAACCAAAAATTGAATAGTTTGAACTAAAATAATGAAATATTGAATTGGAGTAGTTAAATTTTATGTTTGAAAAAAAAAATTTCACACGAAAAACACATTTTCAAAAAAATACTTAAAGTTTCAAATAAAGTAATGACTTTTAAGACAAAATTGTGAATCTTTTACTGGAATAATTCAATTTTATACCGAGTGAATGAGTTTTCAAGCAAGAAGATTATTTTTTACCAAAAAAGACGAATTTTAAACAAAATGATAGAATATTCCATTTGAATAATCAGATTTTCAGTTAAAAAAATAAAAATAATTTTAATTGGAATAATTGAATTTTCAAAGAAAAGATTAAATTTTCAAACAAGAAGATTAATTTTTACCAAAAAAAGACGAATTTTCAACTAAAAAAGATAAATTGTCAACCAAAAATTTAATAGTTAAATTTTTCGTTAAAAAAATTAATGTACAACCAAAAAGATAAATTTTTCAAATAAAGTGATGGAATATTTAATAGGAATAGTTAAAATTTTAGTTGAAAAATAAACTTTTCGCACAAAAAAAAACTCTTTTTCGACAAAATAATTAAGTTTTCAAAGAAAGTGATGAATTTTCAATTGAAAAGATGAATTTTCAACTAAAATGATGGAAAATTCAGTTTGAAGTAAGATTTTCAGTTAAAAAATTACAAATAATTTCAACTGGTAGATTCGAATTTTCAACCAAAAGATTAAATTTTCAAACAAGAATATTAATTTCTACCAAAACAAGACGAATTTTCAACTAAAAGAGATAAATTGTCAACCAAAAATTCAATAGTTCTATTTTCCGTTGGAAAAATCAATATACAACCAGAAAGATAATTTTTCGGATAAAATGATGTAATATTTAATAGGAATAGTTAAAATTTTAGTTGAAAAAAAATCTTGTCGCACAAAAAAAACTCTCTTTCGTAAAAATAATTAATTTTTCAAAGAAAGTGATGAATTTTTAACTAAAAAGATGAATTTTCAACTAAAATGATGGAATATTCAGTTTGAAGTAAGATTTTCAGTTAAAAAAATATAAATAATTTTAACTTGAATATTTGAATTTTCAACCAAAAGATTAAATTTTCAAACAATAATATTAATTTCTACCAAAAAAAGACGAATTTTCAACTAAAAAAGATAAATTGTCAACCAAAAATTCAATAGTTCTATTTTCCGTCGGAAAAATTAATACACAACCAGTAAGATAAATTTCCTACTGAAATGATGGAATATTTAACAGGAATAGTTAGATTTTTAATTAAAAAAACAACTGTATACAAAGAAAACTCATTTTTAAACAAATAATTATGTTTTGAAAGAAATTAATGAATTCTGAACTGAAATGCTGAATCTTCAACTGGAATACTTGAATTTTCAACGAAAAACCTTAAATACTAATAGGCCCGAGTGGAAAGCTTTACATGATGACTTTGTGAAGCTCTTTGCCTGGGGTGATTGTTAGAGAGATTGATCAGCTACCTGGGTCGTTGGGAGGGAAAGGGTGAAAAATAGGGGACTAACTGTGATCCCTGTTTACAGTTTCACTGGATGGTCTTTGGCTTACTCACCAAATCGGAAATGAAGCTTGCCTTTTAAAAAATGCATAATGTTTGCTCTCGGCCTGATTAGTGAAATCCTAGATGATAGGGTTAATGTTGGTGTATTTTTCTAGCCGCACAAGACTCGGACCGACGGAAGTGGTGGTGGCGGTGGAAGGTACAAGAAACGTGTTCGGCAACCGCACAACACGAGAGAAAGACAACGAAGACTGGCTGAAGGCCATGGCGAGTATATTATGCCTCCTCAGGGTGTCCAGTACAGGGCGCCGCATAATATTCCGGATGAGGCGCTGCTGGGAATGGTGATGACGGATCAGAGACCCCCAAGGCCCAACAGCATCGAACTCAGGCGGAGTTACCCTCCGGAGGAACACCAACTATACAGCCCCCCTACCTCGGATCACTACAGGTATGTCTATTTCTTAATGGGGCCGCACACTGGACTATTTTGCCAAATTTACTTTCAAAACCTAATATCTCCCGAATAAATTGACCAAAATGGATGTTCTTTGAACGAAATTTAAGCTTATCAAATGTACAATATGGGAAAATTACAGAGAAAAGTTTTCCCGAATTTCCCATCCTAGAAAGGTATGCATGGCATGTCTATTTCCTAATGGGGCCGCACAGTGGGCTATTTTGCAAAATTTACTTTCAAAACCTAATATCTCTCGAACAAATTGACCAAAATGCATGTCCTTTGAATGAAATTAAAGCTTATTAAATGCACACTATGGGAAAATTAGAGAGAAAAGTTGTCCCGAATGTTCCAACCTAGAAAGGTATGCATGGCATGTCTATTTACTAATGGGGCCGCACAGTGGGTTATTTTGCAAAATTAACTTTCAAAACCTAATATCTCTCGAAAAAATTGACCAAAATGGATGTTCTTTGAACGAAATTAAAGCTTATTAAATGCACATTAAGGGAAAAATTACAGAGAAAAGTTGTTCCGAATTTTCCAACCTAGAAAGGTATGTCAATTTCCTAATGGGGCCGCACAGTGGGTTATTTTGCCAAATTTACTTTCAAAACCTAATATCACTCGAAAAAATTGACCAAAATGGATGTTCTTTGAACGAAATTAAAGCTTATAAAATTCACAATAAGGAAAAATTACAGTGAAAAGTTTTTTTGAATTTCCCAACCTAGAAAGGTATGCATGGCATGTCTATTTCCTAATGAGCCGCACACTGGGCTGTTTTGCAAAATTTACTTTCAAATCCTAATATCTCTCGAACAAATTGACCAAAATAGATGTTCTTTAATCGAAATTAAAGCTTATTAAATGCACAATAAGGAAAAATTACAGAGAAAAGTTTTCCCGAATTTCCCATCCTAGAAAGGTATGCATGGTATGTCTATTTCTTAATGGGGCCGCACAGTTGACTTTTTTCGGAATTCCGTGCAACTTTCTTTGTAATTTTATGCGACCAATGCGACTTTTTCAAAGCCTTATAGTCGATCCAAGCCCTGATTTAATTATTAGTCAGTGATTTCATTTCACAATTAAAGCATTTAATTATTTATATTTTTGGTTCAGAATTCATCTCTATTGGTTAAAATTTCTACTAATTCGATGAAAAATATTTTGGTTAATGATTTAACTACTTTGTTAAAAATAATCTTTTTTTAATGAAAATTTAACTGTTTGGTTGAAAATTCATCTTTTTTAATTGAAAATTCAACTATTTGGGTAAAAGTTGTACTATGTTAAGAAACCACTTTTTTCGGTTGAAGATTGATCTCTTTGGTTGAAAATTTTGTTGAGAACTCTCTTCTTTTTGGTTCAAAATTAATTTCCTAAATTAAAAATTTAACTATTTCATTTTTAATAGACAATTTAAGTAATTGGGTAAACGTTTTACTTCCTTGTTAAAAAATTATTTTTTTGGTGGAAGATCCATCTCTTTGATAGCAAAATCTTGTTGAAAATTCATCTTTTTTTGGCAGAAAATTCAACTACTACCTTGAAAATTGAACTATTTTGTTAGAAATTCATTTTTTATTGAAATTTTTTTTTTAAATAATTTTTCCAAGTGACAATGTAACTATTCCATTTTTGATTGAAAATTAATCTTTTTTAATAAAAAAATCAACTAATTGGTGGAAAATGAATCTGTTTTGATGAGATTTCAACTATTTTGTTGAAAATTCGTCTCTTTCGATTGAAACAAACAATTTTTTAGTTAAAATGAAAATCTTTTTTGTTGAAAATCAAGTTTTTAAGGCCATGTGAGCGTAGCCTCAATTTTTTCACATTTTTTTCAAAACCAACTCACGTTCACACGAAACGCGATATCGAGTTGAAAGTTTGGGAAACTAAATATGAAGCACATTTATAATTATAAATGAAAATGTAATTATTCTTATTTTGGTTGAAAATTTATCTTTTTCAGTTGAAAATTTAATTATTTGATTGAAAGTCCATGTATTTTGTTTTCATTTCGTCTTTTTAGATTGAATTCAACTATTTTTTATTCAAAATTGAAATCTCTTTTGGTTGAAATATAAACTAATAATTGATTCTTTGAGAATTCATATTTTTGGTTGAAAATTCAACTACTCAGTTAAAAGTTTAACTACTTCATTAAAAATTCTTTTTTTTTCAATTGAAAATACAAAATTTCAGTTAAAAAATCATAGGGTAAGAGCACCAGTTATTGGCACCTTAAGAGGAAATTTAGACTTTAGGAAATAAATAAACACATAAAATATTGAATTCTGAAATAGTGATAATCATACCGGCACTCCAAATTTTATGCAGAACACACTGGAATATTGAATTATTATTCAAAGATGAAAAAAACTTGAAAAATTATTAAAAATAAGCATGAAGTCTCAAAATTTTAGTGCTTGGCACTGCTGACCCCAGTTATTGGCACCCCTCGTCACCAGTGATTGGCACTACACTCACATAACCTCTTCAAACTTCTGTAATTGCATTAAAACATTGATAAAAACCATAAAAACAAATTGTGCATCTGAAAATATGAAATAAATTTTCTATTAATAATTCTAAATTTAGTATTTTATCAATTTTGTTTTTGGACAAGCCAACATCTTTGACAGCAGCTATAAAGCCTAGCCATGTCACATATCTATTCTTCGGCTTATGTTTTTCTTTCCTCAGAGATACTCTCTGACGGGCAATAGTATGGCAATAAATAAAATAAAAACCATAAATGTTACTCATTTTCTACTTTAAACTAGAAAAATGAATAAACAAATTCAAACATGGATAAATAAATATAGTCAAAATAAATCGCCCACCGATTAAATAAAAACTTTGGCTATTTATAATAACATGAATTCCTGCGTAACATTTAAAACATTGTAACACAATATTATTAAACACAATATGTATAAAGATAATAAAATTCCATTTATAATTTAAATGAAACCAATATTTACCTATACCTCGAGGCCTAAAAAGAATAATAAATTATCTGAACAGAACTTTGGAGGTTACGATTAACGGTATATAAATGACAGCTTCATTTATTATAATTATTAGCTAATTTTTCGTCTACCTAGTAACGACTTTTGTTGTTCCGGCACTTTTAACACTTCATTTTATCAGAAATACGTGAAATGGCTCATGTCAACACAAGGTCTTGAGATTACATAACCTTACTTTTTTCCGGCGAGGCAGGGGTGCCAATGAATGAAATCATTCCCGAATTGCATGGTCTGGTCATTGGCACTGGGGTGCCAACGACTAGAGACCATACTTTTTATATTAATTTCCATTGGCACCCCCCCTAAAATTAATAAATAAATTATTGCCGAGGTTCATTCCTTATTTTGATTATATTGCAAGTATTTCTTTTATATATTCACAAAAATTGGAACAGATTCACTTGTTCACAACGTTGTTTGAACAAAATAAAACAATGTTGTCAGCTAAACATTTTCTTTAGAAAACCGGATAAATTCTTGGCACCCTAAGAACTGAAGTGAATTCATTATTTTATAACTAAATTTGACATTATTTTGTATGAATTATATATTTCGGTACACGCAGAAATAATGGTAGAATAAAAATAATACCAGCAAAATACGATAAATGTTTGCATTTTCTTGAAATTTAACAAAAATGAGAGAGGGTGCCAATAACTGGCGCAGTGCCAACCACTAGTGCTCTTACCCTATCTTTTGTTGAAACTTAATTTTTCTTCTCGAAACTTAATTTTTTCCACTAGAAATTTAACTGCTTCATTTTTGGTTAACTGATTATCTTTTTTAGTTAAAAATTTAATTATAGTTGAGAATTTATGTATTTTGTTATTAATTCGATTATTATTTAGAAAATTAATCTTCCTGTTTGAAAATTTATCTCTTTTAGTTGCAAATTCTTGTCGTGTTGAAAATGCATATTTTAGTCGAAAATTCGTTTTCCCTTTTGAATTTAAAATGATTCTGTTTTGTTTGAAAACTGACCTTTAGATTGAAAATTCATCTTTACAGGTTAAAAATTTGACTCTTTTGTTGAAAATTCGTCTCTTTTGTTCAAAAAGTTGAACTATTGTTGTAAATGGAACTGTTTGATCTAAAATTTTTTTTTAATTCAAGTGTTTGGTTGAAAATTCCAATTTTCTGGTTAAAAGTGGACTTTTTGTTGAAAATGAATCTTTTTGGTTTAAAAGTGAACTGTTTTCTAGAACATTCGACTTTGCAACTGGAAAACTAAACTCTTTTGTTGAAAATTCATCATGCCTACATTTATTTAATTTAAAAGAATTCCCCTCTTTTCGTGAAAAGTCAGCCTTTTTCCTCTTTTTTGAGAATATTTTTCTCTTTTTTGAGAATATTTTTCTCTGTGACGTCTGTTATAGTCAATATCGTTCCGTGTCGTATGTCAGCTTGTGGAAAAATGATGATTTTCCTGTTTTCTCCACAATTATTGTAATATTATTAAGATTATTAAGAAAAATATAACCTTAATCATATTTTCTTTTTATAAACAGGGCGACAAACTACGCAGTCCAAGGTTACGACGACGGTTATGGTTCGCATTATGGACCTGGTCAAGGACAACCCGGTAGCGAGACCTATCAAAGCCCCAGTGGTCCAGGAACGCCGAGTAGAGGAGGTCGAATTAGACCTTCGCAACCTCCTCCAGCTCCACCTAGCAATGCTTCCAGCAATTCGACTCCTACAATAGCTTCTGCCAATAACACTCCTACGAGAGGAAGGTCGATGATCACTGCAAGGGATACTCTCCCACCGCCGCCACCTCCTCCTGGTGAAACTATGTCGCCTCCTTCCATGAATGGTAAGAAATTCACGAGTATATTCATCAGTCACTTTTACAGAGTGGCAGGGATCACAAGTCTTTCCCATTTTCCTGAGTTTCTCCGTTTTCTCCTATTCTCGAAAAATTGCCCTAAAAACTGGGGCAGAAACCCTCATAGTTTCATAGTTTATTTTTTACGAGACTTGAGGCAAAACTCGAGACGGGATTCGAGACGAGATTCGATGCAAGACTCGTGACGAGACTCGAGGCGGGATTTGAGACGAGGCAAGACTCATGACGAGACGGGATTCGAGACGAGGCTCGAGGAAAGACTCGTGACGAGACTCGAGGCGGGATTCGAGACGAGGCAAGACTCATGACGAGACGGAATTCGAGACGAGGCTCGAGGAAATACTCGAGACGGGATTTGAGGCAAGACTCGTGACGAGACTCGAGGCGGGATTCGAGACAAGGCAAGACTCATGACGAGACTCGGCACGGGATTCGTGACGAGTCTCGAGGTAAAACTTGTAACGAGACTCGAGACGGGATTCGAGATGAGATGATATTAGATGAGGGGTAAAGGAGGGGAGGGAAGAATTTGAACGACTTAATAGGCTACGAAACTCTTTTACGTGGGCAGTTGGGCACATGTCGCCTACTTTGAATAATTTTCCCCTATTCTAAAAAAATTCCCCTTTTCTCTTTAAATATGCTATATTTGACTTGTAAAATTTAAACTTGCATTTGCAAGATTAAGTCTTACTAATTAATAATTTACAAATATTTACTTGACCGATTTAAAACCAAACTATTTTTGGGATTTACATTTGGGAAGTAATTTTTCGGACGAAAAAAATTCACGATTTGATTATTAGCAATGGTATTTTTTAAAAGAGAAAATATAATTTGCCAATTGTGACACGTTTTCTAAAAAATCAAGTTTTATCGAAAAAAATGTCTTGGATTGAATTGTTTTTTTTTTATCAAATTCAATTTTTTATTTTCTTTAATTTACAACAATTGAATTTTAACATTTAAAAATACAATGATCAATTTTCTTCAATTTTCAATAGTTGAAAATGAAATTGTTTTAAATTAAAGAAAACGAAAAGTTCAATTGTTGAATATTGAAGAAAGTTGATTAATTGAATGTTCAACTGTTGAAAATTTAAGAAAATTGATCATTGAATTTTCAACTGTTAAAATTCAATTGTTGGAAATTAAAGAAAATAAAAAATTGAAATAGATTGAAATAGAGTTTTCCATAGTTCACGGTATTTTAAAAAAATTCCAAGGAATTTTCAAAATCTTTAAAACGTGTCAAGGTATTTCGAGAGATTTCAAATGATTTAAAGAATTTATTGAATTTCGGAAGATATGGATGGATTTTATAAGACCTATAAGATTTTAGAATATTTAAAAAGATTCCAGGGGTTTTATCAAATTTCTGAGGATTCTAAAGATTTTAAGGGATTTTAAAACTCTCAAGGCATTTTAATAAATTTTTCAGGAATTCAGGTATTTTGGCCGGATTTTATAATATTGTTATGAATTTCCAAGAATTTATTCATAAAAATTGATGGATTTCGTAAGTTTTCAAAGATTTTTAAAGATTTTCAAATATTGCAAAATATTCCAAGGAATTTTCAATTGATGTCTATATTTTAAACGTATTTCAAAGAATTTTCAAGACTTTAATGTCTTTTTAAAAATTCCAAGGAATTTCAAAAAATGTAAAGGATTCAAAATATCTTCGGGTATTTTCAATAGATTTCAATAATTTGAAGTGATTTCAAAGGATTTTAAAGATTTTATTATATTTCAAAAGTTTCCAAGGAATTTTCAATTAATGTCAAAATTTTGAAGGAATTTCAAAGAATTTTAAATATTTTAGAGTGTTTTTAAAATTTTTAAGGGATTTGAACAAATTTTAAATGATTCGAAAGATCTTATGGTATTTTTAATAGATTTCAATTATCCGAAGTGATTTAAAAAGATTTAAAAGATTTAAGAATATTTTTAAAAATTCAAATGAATTTTCAAGAGCTTTACAATGTTTTAAGAAATTTCAAAACATTTTCAATATTTTTGCAAGTTTAGGGTATTGTTAAAAATTCCAATGAATTTTCAAGCGCTTTTCAAAATTTTAAGGAATTTTATAATATCTGAAGTATTTTAGGGAATTTTCAATTGATTTCAGTAATTTAATGGGATTTCAATGGTTTTAAAATATTTTAGGATATTTTAACAGATTTCAAGTCATTTTCAAGCGAGTTTAAAAAGTTCAAGATATTTCCAAGGATTTGAATGATTTCAATGAATTTTAAAAGTTTTTAAGACATTTTTATAAAATTTTCAGGAAATATCGTAAAACTTCATAGAATTTCATGGGATTTTACAATGTTTTAAAGGATTTCAAAGAATGTATTCACAAAAAGTGAGCGATTTGGTAGGTTTTCAATGATTTGTAGAGCTTTTAAGGTTTTCTTGCAATTAATTTGAATTGATTTGAATTTCACCCTAAATTCTTGTTAATTTATCTTTAATCCTGTTAAATTGTTTTGAATTCTCTTAAATTTTTTAGATTCACGTTCATTCTTCTAAATTCAATTAATTCTACGCAAATCAATTGATCGTTTTGAATTTTTTAAATTAACAATTTTTGTAATTCATCCTGGAGCATTTTAAACTCACAACTTGGACATTCCATCAAATTATTTTCAATTATCTGCTTTTTTCTAAAACTCATTCTAAATTTACTGAATTTAAAATTTAAAGCATTTTCCCCAATTTTGTGAATTGTTTTCAATTTACTTGTTTTTTTTTTAATTCACCTTGAATTTTTATGAATTTCATAGATTTTTTCACATTTTCCTTAAATTCACTTGAATTTAACTGAAATAAATGTAATTTTTTTAATTTTTTCCTATTGTATTCTATTTCCTATTGTATCCTATTCTGATACTTTTATATTCTTTTAAATTCAAAAGAGATTAATTTAGTTCTGAATGCACATTAGTCACTTTCAGTCACTTATTGGGTTAGAAATTAGTCACTTTTGGAAAACTTTTTCGGTTTAACTAGGTCACTTTCCCGTTTTTTGAAGTAAATTAGACTGTCGCAGCACTGAGAGTACTAAATAAAATTTTTTTTTATTTAAATTAAAAATTGTAAACAGATTTGTTTCGTTTTTTTTATGCTTGCTTATTTACTCCATCTTGATTACATTAAAAAAATGTATATTAAAATGTTACAAGATTAGAATTTTGGTATTTTAATAATAATAATCAGGGAAAATGAAAAGTGAGTCAGGCAATTTTGAAAATGAAGTTTCGCGGCCACCCTGTTCATCTGTTTGTTCAGGGTGTCTAATGTCCTGGAAATCCTTTAAAACCTGGAAAACTCCTGGAATTCGTTTTTATCTGGAAAGAAACCTGGAAAAGTCCTTGAATTTCGCTCATGGTTCTGGAATTTTGGTTCTTTGAAAGAAGAAATAGTTTTTAAAACTTTTTCTCTGCTGAACGAAAAAAGATTACCTTTTTAACAAGAGACTGTTTATTTTATCACGGTGAAAATCACGAAACTACAATCGAAATGGCATTTGAATATTAATGGTTAGAACAAGTAAAAAATTGGTCGGGGCACAGTTAGAGAATTTTGGAAATGAATTGTGGGACTAGTAATTATTGTAGTTAGTAATTTATTTGCCTTGTATTTTTATTTCTTTTCTTACAGTTGCTTCATCCTGACGACTGTAATTGTAGTGAAGAATTTTATAATTTGGTTGTAAATTCAAAAATTTTTATTAAAAAGTCATACTTTTTATTTGAAATATCTACTATTACATTATTCATTGAGAATTCATATTTTTTTGTAGAAAAATCATCTTTTTGGTTGTAAATGCCTTTTTTTGGTTGAAAAATAATTTTTAAACTAAAACCTTACCTTTTTTTGACTGAGAATTGATATTTTTTAAATTGGAAATGTAATGACTTGGGTAAAACTTGAACAACTTTGTTAAAAATTTATTTGTTTGAGGGTTTATCTCTTTGATTGAAAATTCAAATATTTTTCTGAAAATTCTTTTTTTTTTCATTTAAAATTAATTTGTTAACCCACAAATGTAACTTTTCCATTTTTTTTGCTGAAATTTAATCTTTTTTTTTGTCAAAAATTTGTCTTTATTGGTAGAAAACTAATCCTGTTGGGGGAAATTTTCTCCCTTTTGATTAAAACTGCAATTTTTTGGTTAAAAATGAACTTTTTTGTTGAAAATTGGTTTTTTTTGTTTGTTAAAAGTTGACCTACTTTTTTAAACATTTATTCTTTGGTTGCAGAAAGGCAGATTCATCATTTTAGTTGAAAATTCCTCTCTTTGGTTCAAAATTCAGCTATTTAGTTCAAATCTATTTTACTGAAAATTAATTATTTTTAGTTAAAAATTAAATTTTTTCAGTTTAAAAGGTTATTAATAATTCAAATTCAAAGAACAAATATTCCATTTTAGGTTGAAAATTGATCGTTTTTAGTCGAAAATTCAACTATTAAATTTTTCATAAAAAATTCATCTCTTTTGGTTCAAAATTCAACCTTTTGGTTGAACGTAGAACTACTTTGTTAAAAAACTTATTTTATTTGTTGAAAATTAAACTATTCTGTCATAAATGATTTTTTTTGAATTAAACAATTTTTTTTTTGCTGAAAATTAGCTGAAAATTCCAGTTTTGGTTGAAAATTCATATTTTTCAGTAAATTTAGCTTTTTTGCCACATAACAATCTTCCTAATTAAAAATTAAATTATCTACTATCCATGGTATTATTTGTTTGCAAATTGGTTTATTTTGTTGAAAATTTCTAATTTTTTGGTAGAACATAAATTTTCTTTGTTGAAAATGCGTCGTTTTGGTTAAGAATTCATCTTTGTAGGTTTAAAGTTACACTATTTGGTTACAAATTTAATTATTTTGTGGATTTTTTTTTTTTAATTCAACTCTTTGGTTGAAAATTTAACTATTTTATTGAAAATTTGTTGAGAATTCGTCTTTTTGTCGAACATTCCAATTTTCGTCTCGAAAATTCAACTATTTTTTGATAAAGTTTTGGTTGCAAATTCAACTGTTTTGTTGAACATCCGCCTATTTCGACAGAAAATTCGTCCTTTTGGATTTAAAATTAATCGTTTTCGTTAAAAAATTAAACTGTGTTCCAAAAAAATTCAATTATTTCGTTGGAAATGCAACTGTTTTTAGTTGAAGTTTAATCTTTTCTGTTTAAAATTCGATTATTTAGTTGAAAATTCATCTTTGTAGGTTGCAAACTCAATAATTTGGTTAAAAAATCAACTTATTTGTTGACAATTTCATTATTTCATTGCAAATAAACCTAAATTAGCTAAATTACAAACAGCTAAAAAATATTGAATTTCAAAAGTTGCATTAAATTGTTTTTGAAGCTGAAAAAAAGAGAAACTTGAAATATTTTCTATCGTAGCGTTGTGATTTTCCACCGTGATAAAATTAACAATGCCTAAAAAAAACTTTTTGTTCTATAAAATCAGATTTTAGGGGCGTAAGAGAAATTCCGAATATGACACTTTTTCAGTTTCACTAGACCTACAATTTCTACTATGTTTCGTGGAAAGTATTATTTTTCCACTGTAAAAAAGTATCTGGAAAAATTTATATTTCTGTCCTGGAAAACCTGGAAAAGTCCTGAAATTTTTGTTTGAAGAAACGCTAGATACTCTGGTTTGTGTGTGTGTGTGTGTGAGAAATTAAAATTGAACCGTTTTTTAATCATTTTTTGTTTGTTCTTTCAGGTTCCATACCTTCGCATTTACTGAACAGGAACGGAAGTCGGTCCAACAGTCCTTTGCCCAGCCATCACACGACGCAAACTCCTGCGAACCATTTGAACCAGATGGGTGTAGATGAGACGGATCCAGCACCACAGGACTTGCCACCTCCACCTCCTACTCCTGATCCTGCACCCGCGAGACCCAATTCTCCACCCTGCAATATACCTCCTCCCCCGCCTCCTCCACCTCCACCCCCAATTGTCAACGGACCAACTCCGCCTATGCCGTTAACCAACGGAGACATTGCCAAAATGATTATAAATAATCCGCCAAAACTGAGACCCCTGAAGAATATGATTGACGGGGAAATCCGAAAAACCCATTCGAACATTCCTCTGGTAGATCCTAGAAACGACCTTCTCAAGGCGATCAGAGACGGTGAGTTACAATGCCTTTCAATTTTTCAATACTGCATATTAATCTAACGTATTACCAGGCCTCGGACTCACGAAACTATTGACACTATTTAAAAAAAGCCACTAATGCCACTCTTTTATCACTTTTGCTCGAGGGAGAAACAGCACTTAAAATGCTGTCCAGCGGAGGTACCCTGCTGGAATTAAAAAGATAGAGATCCTATCCTTTTGAATCATTTTGAATCTTTATGATCGAAATGGACAGAGAAAATGTATCCGATTCTATCTCTTTGTCAATCTAAATTCGCGTCTATCTTTTTCAATGTTCTCTTTTCTATCTCATCCCATACTTTATCTATCCACTTCAATCTTTTTCTATCTCTCTATCAATCTAAACTCGTGTTATCTTTTTCAATCTTCTTTTCCCCATCTCTTCTTATCCTCGATCTATCCGCGTCAATCTTTTTCTATCTTTTTGTCTATATGAATTCACATCTTTCATTTCCAATCTCCTTTTCTCTATCTCATCCTATCCTTCTTCTGTCAACGTCAATATTTTTCTATCTCTCAATCAATCAAAACTCCCTTCATCTTCTTCAATCTCATCTCTTCTTATCCTCGATCTATCCACGTCAATCTTTTTCTATCTTTTTGTATCTATAAATTCACGTCTTTCTTTTCCAATCTCCTTTTCTCTATCTCATCCTATCCTGCTTTCATCAAATTCAATCTTTTTCTATCTCTTAATCAATCTAAACTCCCTTTATCTTTTTCAATCTCCTTTTCCCTATTTCTTCTTATCCTCGATCAATCCACGTCAATCTTTTTCTATCTTTTTGACGGAACTTTAGATTGATAGAGATATGGAAAAAGATTGACGTGGACAGATGAAGGATAGGATAAGATAGAGAAGAGGATATTGAAAGAGATAGACGTGAATTTATATAAAAAAATAGATAGAAAAAGATAGACATTGATAGATGTATGATACAATGAGATAGGGAAAAGGATATTGAAAAAGATAGACGTGAATTTAGATTGACAAAGGGATAGAAAAAGATTGAGGTGGTATACAAAGGAAAAGGTGAGACAGAGGAGAGGGTATTGTAAAAGATAAACGTGAATTTAGATTGAAAAATAGATAGAAAAAGATTTACATTCATAGATGTGTGATAAAATGAGGTAGGGAAGAGAATATTGAAAAATATAGATGGGAATCTAGATTAATTTAGGGATATAAAAATATTGATGTGGATAGATAAAGGATAGGATGAGATAGAGAAGAGGTTATTGAAAAAGATAGATGTGAATTCAGTTTGGAAAATAGATAAAAAGAGATTTACGTGGGTAGATCGAGGATGAGAAGGAATAGGGAAGAGGGGATTGAAAAAGATAAAGGGAGTTTAGATTTATTGAGAGATAGAAAAAGATTGATGTTGATAGAAGAGAATAGGATAAGATAGAGTAAAGGAGATTGAAAAAGAAAGACGTGAATTTATATAGACAAGAAGATATAAAAGGATTGACGTCGATAGAAGCAGGATAGGATGAGATAGACAAAAGGAGATTGGGAAAGATAAACGTGAATTTATACAGACAAAAAGATAGAAAAAGATTGACGTTGATAGAAGCAGGATAGGATGAGATAGAGAAAAGGAGATTGGAAAAGAAAGACGTGAATTTTCATCGAAAAATCGATAGAAAAAGATAGACGTTGATAGATGTATGATAGAATGAGATAGGGAAGAGTAGATTGAAAAAGAAAAATGGAAATTTAGATTAATTCACAGATAGAAAAATATTGACGTGGATAGATGAAGGATAGGATGAGATAGAGAAGAGGGTATTAAAAAAGATAGACGTGAATTCAGTTTGAAAAAAAGATAGACAGAGATTGACATGGATAGATCGAGGATAAGAAGAGATAGGGAAGAGGGGATTGAAAAAGATAAAGGGAGTTTAGATTGATTAAGAGATAGAAAAAGATTGATGTTGATAGAAGCAGGATAGGATGAGATGGAGAAAAGGAGATTGAAAAAGAAAGACGTGAATTTATATAGACAAAAAGATAGAAAAAGATTGACGCGGATAGATCGAGGATAAGAAGAGATAGGGAAGAGGGGATTGAAAAAGATAAAGGGAGTTTAGATTGATTGAGAGATACAAAAAGATTGATGTTGATAGAAGCAGGCTAGGATGAGATAGAGAAAAGGAGATTGGAAATGAAAGACGTGAATTTATATAGACAAAAAGATAGAAAAAGATTGACGCGGATAGATCGAGGATAAGAAGAGATAGGGAAAAGAAGATTGAAAAAGATAACACGAGTTTAGATTGATAGAGAGATAGAAAAAGATTGACGTGGATAGATAAAGTATAGGATGAGATAGAAAAGAGAGGATTGAAAAAGATAGACGCGAATTTAGATTGATAAAGAGATAGAATGGAATACATTTTCTCTATCTATTTCTATCATAAAGATTCGAAATTATTCAAAAAGATAGGATCTATATCTTTTTAATTCCAGCAGGGTACGCTAGATGGCTGAGTGTAAAAGTAACCAACAAGTGAAATCAGTCTTTGGGCTAATAAGTAGAGGCCTAGCAAACCGTTTTCTTCCAAGTTCATCACAATTGTCGACTGTGAGATAGAGAAATTAATTTTCATTATGTAGGTATATAAGCATGGACGTCGCGTTGTCTTTCTGCTACGTGGTCAAAGTCAAATTAATTTTTTTACTTTTCCATGGTGTCGCCAATTTTGAGGGATAGAAAAATATATGAGTCCTCGGTCTCGAAGGATACATGAAGAGATTGAAAAAGATTGAAATTAATAATAGATAGACAGACTAAGGGATAGATAAAGATAAGAGTCTTCGGCCGCAAAGGATAGAGAATGAGATTGAGAAAGATTAAAATTTGTAATAGATAGATAGACTGAGGGATATAAAAAGATAAGTCTTCGGTCATGAAAGATAGAGAAAGAGATTGAAAAAGATTAGAATTCGTAATAGATAGATAGACTAATGGATCAAAAAAGAAAAGAGTCCTTCGTGACGTAGGATAGAGAAAAAGATAGAAAGTTATTGGGATTAGGGATAAGAAAAGATAGCGTTTTAGGGATGCAAAGTGACCCATTGAGAGAGATAGAATAGTTCTATCTTATCCTATCCCCAAATATCTATATTTTTCAATCTTTTTACTTCCAGCAGCGTACATAACTGTGGATTACATAAAATTACGGTGGATTATTCCGCCTAAACTAGACTCATGCGATTTTTCAACCGAAAAGCCTATTCTTTTATCAAATTTGTTGAATCCTCAACCAAAAATTCAACTATTTGTTTTAAAATTCCTACACTCCTAACCCTACGAGTGATGTACGATATTTTATTCGAAATCAGCATTTTATGAGACTGTAGGGCCTTCTGAAAAGTGAGTCTTGACGTTTATAATATCTTTGGTCGTGAAATCATATGACTGGCGTGATAGTCATCTGTTCGGGCTGTGATTGGTAATCTCGTATAGCGCGAAATTTTAAACGTGGCTCGGTCGAGCTAGAGTGCCATCTGGTGTCATTATTTTTACCGACAGTACGGTTAGAGAATACATTGTCCGTTCTTCAGTGGCCATTTGTGGAATTATTAATCCGTCAGTGTGGCGCTGTTTTGAACTAATAATATGTCAGCAGCTGACACCACAACTCACAACAACACAACTCTCACTTTTCAGAGGTCATATTTTTGGTTTTAAAATTCATCTCTTAGCAGAAATTTTTTTTTATTTTATTTGAAATATCAACTATTACATTTTTTGTTGAGAATTCATTTTTGTAACTTGAAAATTCAACTGTTTTTGGTTGAAGATTTGTCTTCTTTGTATTAAAAACCGCCTGTTTAGGTAAAAGATGAGCTGCTTTGTTAAAAATTTATTATCTTGCTTGAAACTTCATCTCTTTGGTTGAAAGTTTAGCTGTTTTGTTGAAAAAT
>CAKNXH010000356.1:111762-121885 GCA_932178445.1 Andricus quercusramuli
CCATGAATCTTTGCTATGATACTTTGCAATTCAAAAACAAATTTCCATTATTTAAACAATTTTTATAAACAAATTCTCACTTTTTGTTGTGTTCTGCTGATCTTTATTTGGGAAGTTTGAGATATCAGTTTCACAAATTGAGAGATCACAGCTCCCAGAAGCTAAAGCGCTGTTTTTGAATACTACGTGATTTGATTGAATTAAGAAATATTCGAACTTGTCGATCGGAAAAAATGGACACAAAATGCATTTGTTTATAACAATTGTTCAAATAATGAATAATTGTCAATTTTCAAAGTATCAAAGCAACGAGTCAGCGGAAAGACATTATTTTCAACGAAAAGATGTACCCAGTTGATTCCGTAAACAGAAATTTAGCCTATTTATCGAAAAATCGCCAAACTGTGAATTAGTTTATAAAAATTGTTTGAATAATGAATAATTGTTTTGTAATTTGCAAAATATCATAGCAAAGAGTCATAGGAAAGACATACCTAGTTGATTCCGCAAACAAAAATTGAGCCTATTTATTGAAAAATCGCCAAACTGTGAATTTGTTTATAAAAATTGTTTAAAAAATCACAAAAAAGCATCTATTCTTAATTAATGGTAATGGAACATTAATTTCTCCCACATTTGATACAAAATCTATTAATTTTAATGAGCTAAACATTGCCAATTCCAAAAAAATGACTTTTCTTCATTAATTTGTTTATAACATATATAATATATATATAGTTGTAACACTCTTTTAGGATCTTCTTTGATCAATCTGATTGTCTTAAAAGAAATGGCACTTGGGAAAAGTTGAAAAAATAATTTCAACTCAGTTAAAAAACAAATGTTTAAACAATTTAAAAAAATCTCATCACACAAATCTTTTTAAAATTTAAAAAGCTTTTATTTAAAAAAACAATTTCCATAACTAAATGTCCAATTAAGGAGAAACGGCGATGACAGCAACGCGAATGACACTCGTCATTGCGGGCAATGCGAGTAGCAATCAATGGTTTCTTAATTTGGAGAGAGCATGCGTGATCAGTGATCACATCATCCCGATTGAGTACGCAATTGATACGCAACGAGAAAATTTCAGCACGCACACAATTAAAAATCAGGCGCAATGCTTTTCAATAAAAATTTAATTTCTACGAGAAACCTGTCACTTTCTCCCCAGGAAAGAAGAACCGATTAAATGGAAATTATTTGAATCAGAGAATTTCAGAATGCCGATTTACGCGAATTTCAATCATTTCAATTGGTCACCGATTCAAACAAATTTCACTGAATTATTATTTTTTTTTAATCAGGACAATCGGAACATTTACCGTAAGTTTTTCGAATTTCGGACAAATCATCCAGTAAATTTTCCGATTCAAAAAACCAAAATCCGATTGAAATGACGCGTGAATCGGCATTCTTAAATTCTCCGATTCAGATAATTTCCATTTAATCGTTTCTTTTTTTTCTGGGCAGTGTGTTTAATTTTTTCCCGAGACTCTCGAGAATGTTTACTTTTTTTTATATGATACATGTCTCCGGTATTCGTATAATATAGAAAAACTGATTCAATACGCAATGATCGTTACTATAAATACACTGTAATTGTATTATTATTATTATTACTACTATTATTAATACATTTGTAGTAAAACTGTACAGAGCCAAATAAATCAAAAAGTTTCGTAAATCGATTGTACGGCCTTAAAAATTTTTATTTGATTACCTCTTATTTAGGGTGACCACTGAACCGGGAAATGACTGGGAAAACCTGGAAAATTGCTGTAAATTTATTTTTTGACCGAGAATTTGACAAATGTTCAGAAGAAAAATCTTTTTAATCACTTGAAATATCACGAATTTCATGTTGCATGCAAACATTGGACTCACCACACTATTTGACACTTTTTTAAGCGATAGCACTATTTTGCTACTATTTTCAACGAATTTTCAACCAAGAAAGATTTTTTAGTCAATAAAGAAATAAAAATTGCATTTTCAAACTCAAAACATGAGCTTTCAACAAGTTGAATTTTCAGCTAAATAATTAACTTTTCAACCAAAAAGATTAATTTTTAACCCAGAACAATCATTTTTCCCCCAAAAAGATGAATTTTCAAAAAATACATGCATTCTTAACCAAATAGTTGGATTTAAAATCAAGAAGTTTAATTTTCTACCCGAAAAGAAGAATTTTAAACAAAATACATAAATTTGTAACCAATAAGATGAATGTTTAATAAAATAATTGAATTTTCAATAAATAATAAAATTGTTCGTCAGGAAGGAAAAATATTGTCAACCAAATATTATATAACCAAAATTCATAAATTTTTAACCAAATAGTTGTATTTAAGACCAAGAAAAATAATTTTCTACCAAAAAAGAATTTTCAACGTAATATATAAATTTGTAACCAAAAAGATGAATGTTTAATAAAATAGTTGGATTTTCGATAAATAAAAAAATTGTTTGGTAGGAAAGAAGAATAATTTCAACCAAATATTATATAACCGAAATTCATGCATTTTTAACCAAATCGTTGAATTTAAAACCAAGAAGAAGAACTTTCTATCAGAAAACAGGAATTTTCAGCAAAATGTATAAATTTTTAACCAAATATTAGTTGAATTTCTAACATAGAAGATAAATGTTCTACCAAAAAAAAGAAGAATTTTTTAATAAAATACATACATTTTTAACCAAAAAGATTAATTTAAAACCAAGAAGAAGAATTTTCTAGCAGAAAAGAAGAATTTTCAACCAAATACATACATTTTTCTCCACATAGTTGAATTTTCATCTAAAGAAAATACATTTTGAAACAAACATGGAATAGTTCAATTTTTAGTTCAAGAAATGAATTTTTAACTAAAAGAAAAGTTTGCAAAATAGCGAAATTTTGAATGAACAAATTATTTTTCAAATAAAGTGATGAATCAACAACAACAAAAATGAATTTATAATAAATTAGTTCCACTTTCAACTAGGTAGTTGAATTTAAAACCAAGACTATTAATTTTTCGCGAGAAAATAAGAATTTTCAACGAAGTACACACATTTTTAACCAAATAGATAAATTTTCATCAATATACTTGAATTTTCAATTTAAAAAAATTGTTAGTCAAGAATGAAAAATGATTCAACCCCAATATTTATATTTCCAACCAAGAAGGTAAATTTCCTACCAGAAAAGAAGAATTTTCAACCAAATACATAAATTTTTCATAAAATAGTTAAATTTTCATCTAAAGAAGATACATGTTCAACCAAAAATGGAATAGTTTAATTCTTAGTTTAAAAAATGGATTGTTAACTAAAAGAAAAATCTGCAAAATAGTGACATTTCGGACAAACAAAATGTTTTTCAAATGAAGTGGCGAATCAACAACAAAAAAATGAATTTTTGACTAAGTAGTTCCACTTTCAACTAAGTAGTTGAATTTAAAACCGAGAAGATTAATTTTTAACCAGAAAAGAAGAAATTTCAACAATGTAGTTAAATTTTCAATAAAAAGACATTGTTAGTTAATAAAGAAACAAAATTTCAACCAAGTAGTTAAATTTCCAACCAAGAAGATACATTTTCTACAAAAAAAGAATTTTCAACCAAATACATAAATTTTTCACGAAATAATTGAATTTCCAACCGAGAAGAAAATTTTTTTACCAGAACAGAAGAATTTTCAACAAAATGCATACATTTTTAACCAAAAAGATGAATTTCAAACCAAGAAGAATTGTTTTTTTTTAGCAGAAAAGAAGACTTTTCAACCAAATACATAAATTTTTCATAAAATAGTTAACTTTTCATCTAAAGAAGATACATGTTCAACCAAAAATGGAATGGTTCAATTTTTAGTTTAAAAAATGGATTGTCAACTAAAAGAAAAATCTGCAAAATAGTGACATTTCGAACAAACAAAATGTTTTTTAAATAAAGTGATGAATCAACAACAACAAAAATCAACAAAAGTTGATTTTAAAACCAAGTAGATTAATTTTTCGCCAGAAGAGAATAATTTTCCACGAAGTACATACATCTTTAAATAAAAAGACTAATTTTCAACAATATATTTAAATTTTCAATAAATAAAAAAATTTTGTTATGAAAGAAAAAAAATTTCAACCAAGTAGTTAAATTTCCAACTAAGAAGATACATTTTCTACCAGAAAAGAAGAATTTTCTACCTAATACATACATTTTTCACGAAATAATTTAATTTTCAACCAAGTAGATGAATTTTTCAATAGAAAAGAAGAATTTTCAACAAAATACATACATTTTTCACAAAATAGTTGAATTTTCAACTAAAGAAGATACATATTCAACCAAAAATGGAATAGTTCAATTTTTACTTTAAAAAATGAATTTTCAACTAAAAGAAAAATCTGCAAAATAGTGACATTTCGAACGAACAAAATGTTTTTCAAATAAAGTGATGAATCAACAACAAAAAAATGAATTTTTGACAAAGTAGTTCCACTTTCAACTAAGTAGTTGATTTTAAAACCAAGAAGATTAATTTTTCGCCAGAAAAGAATAATTTTCCACGAAATACATGCATCTTTAAATAAATAGATGAATTTTCAACAATATATTTAAATTTTCAAGAAATAAAAAAATGTTGTCATGAAAGAAAAAAAAATTTCAACCAAGTAGTTAAATTTCCAACCAAGAAGATACATTTTTCACAAGAAAAGAATTTTCAACCACATACATAAATTTGTCACGAAATAATTGAATTTCCAACCAAGAAGATACATTTTTTACCAGAAAAGAAGAATTTTCAACAAAATAAATACATTTTTAACCAAAAATATGAATTTAATACCAAGAAGGATTGTTTTTTTAGCAGAAAATAAGACTTTTCAACCTAATACATATATTTTCCACCAGATAGTTGAATTTTTAACTAAGAAAATACTTTTTCATCTAAAAATGGAATAGTTGAATTTTCAGCTAAAGAAATTAATTTTCAACAAAAAAAAACAACAAGATAGTAAAATTTTGAACAAACAAAAGGTTTTTCATATAAAATGATGAATCAACAACCAAAAAATGAATTTTTCACAAAGTAGTTCCACTTTCTACTAAGTAGTTGAATTTAAAACCAAGATTAATTTTCCACCAGAAAAGAAGAATTTTCAACGAAGTAAATACATTTTTTATCAAAAAATAATAATTTTCAACGAATTGGTTACATTTTTAATCAAAAATATTGTTTGTCAAGAATAAAAAAAAATTTCAACCAAATAGTTAAATTTTCAACCAAAAAGATGAATCTTCAACCAAGAAGCTTGATTTTCTACCCAAAAAGATGAATTCTCAACAAAATCTATACGTTTTTAAGCAAACACTTGAATTTAAAACCATGAAGATTAATCTTTTACCATGAAAGAAGCATTTTCAACAAAATGCTTACATTGTTGTACCGATTTATGAAGTTTAAAAAAAGTGTGTATTCTGTTTATATGGGAAAAACAGTATTCATATTAGGAATACTGTACTTTATCTGACATGTTTGTTTGCGTCTTCGAGACTCGTAGAATGACCTATTGACGAAACTTCTATGCCCTCTTATCATCTAGCATACCGATATATAAATTTAAAAAAATTGTTTATCTTGTTGATACGAGGACAACTTTTTTCCTTTTGGGAACTGTAAAGTAAATGATATAATTGTTTGCGTCTTCGAGACGCATAGATTGCCCAAATTAAGAACCTTTCATGACCTATGTACTATAACCTACCAATATCGTTTTTAAATTTTTTAACAAAATTATTTTGCTTGTTCATAAGAGGATATTTTTGAAATTGAGAATACAACAGTACTGCATTTGATATAATTGTTCGCGTCTTCGAGATGCGTGGATTGATCTATTGACGAACTTTCGATGACCATTATTGATTAACCGATAGTTACTTAGAAAGTAATAAAAAAGTATATTGTTTCTATAAGGTTTTTATTTGGAATATAAAACTACCGTAACTTAAAAAAATGTTCATTGTAACAGAACACAGCGATTGACATTTTAGTGGGCTCTCTGATTTTCTGTAAATAAGATATTCGGTAAGGCAGAAACGTAAGCTTGATAAATATCAAAATTATTTTATTTTTTTATTTTTTAGGAAAATGTAAAGGCCTTCCTTTCTGAGGAAGCAAATTCATTTGATACCAATGAGGAAACAGAATTTGTTCGCGTCTTCGAGACTCGTCGTATGACATATTACGAACCTTCTATATGAGTTATTATCATTTAGCAATACCGATATATAAATTTAAAAAAATATATTGTTCATCTTGTTAATATGAGGAAAACTTTTTGTTATTGGGAATACAACAGTAATGTATAGGATATATTTGTTCACGTCTTCAAGACGCATCGATTGCCCAAATGAAGAAACTTTCATGACCTACCATTACCTGTCAATATCGTTAATTAATTTCCTAACAAAATTATTTACTTTGTAAGAGGATTTGTAACAAAAAATTTTTAATTTTTTACTCCTCCCCCTCTTGCTGTACGTAAGTTATGGTTTCCAGAAATAATAAGTTATGTGACTTGAAACTAATGGAAATTTTGTATGTTCAAAATAATACATGCTTTGCAGAGTGGAAACTTCATTTTCAAAATTCTGTGATTTTTCCTTGACCAATTTTTCATTCTCACTGAACATTAATATGCAAATACTAGCATTTCAGTATTGTAATATTTTCCACATAAGATCTTGTATAAACGAAATAAAACAATATTTCAAATACAAATTTAAAACTTTCAAATTTATTTATTTTGAACAAAAAAATATTATTCTACGATAAAAGATGAAAGTTTAACAAAATACTTGAATTTTCAGCAAAAGAATTACATTTTAACAAAATGATTGAATTTTCAACCTACAAGGATATAGTCTCAACAAAAAAGTGCAATAGTTGATATTTTAATAAAAAAATGTGAAATTTCGTTGAAAAAAAATGAATTTTTAAACCAAAAATACAAATTTAAAAAAAAAAAGTGAATTTTCATCGAAAAAAGATTTTAGTTGACTTTTTGACACCAAAATATTTATTTTAAACAAGAAATAATTTTTTGTACAAAGACACTTGAATTTTCAACCCAAAAAAAAAGAATTTTCAACAAAACAGTTGAATTTTCAACCAAAAAGGATGACTTTAACAAAGTTGAATGTTCAACCAAATAGATGCATTTTTATCACAAAAAAATGATATTTCTACTAAAGTAGATGAATTTTAAAATCAAAAATAGAAATTGAAAAAAAAGTTTGAATTTTCTTCGAAAAAATATTTTGGTTGACTTTTCAACACCAAAATATGAATTTTAAACAAGAAATAATTTTTTTAACACCAAAATATGAATTTTAAACAAGAAATAATTTTTCCACGAAGATACTTGAATTTTCAACCCAAAAAGACGAATTTCTAACAAAACAGTTGAATTTTCAACAAAAAAGGATGTCTTTAAAAAATTTGTTGAATTTTCAAACAAATAGTTGCATTTTTATCCAAGAAAGATGTCATTTCTACAAAAATAGATCAATTTTCAATTTAAAAAGACACATTTTCGAAAAAGTAGTGGAATTTTCATTGAAAAAGATTTCAGTTTGACTTGTCAACATCAAAATATGAGTTTTAAATAAGAAGTAAATTTTCTACGAAGATTCTTGAATTTCAAAACCAAAAAGACAAATTTTCAACAAAATAGTCGAATTTTCAATTGAACAGTGGCAGTTTTATCAAGGAAAGGTGTAATTTCTAATGAAATAGACAAATATAAAAAAAAAGTTGAATTTTCATCCAACAAATATTTCAGTTCACTTTTCAACAGAAAAATATGTATTTTAAACAAGAAATAATTTTTCTACGAAGATACTTGAATTTTCAACCGAATAGATGCATTTTTATCCAAGAAAGATGACATTTCTACTAAAGTAGATGAATTTTAAAATCAAAAATAAAAATTTTTAAAAAATGATTGAATTTTCTTCCAAAAAATATTTTGGTTGACTTTTCAACGCCAAAATATTAATTTTAAACAAGAAATCATTCTTCTACGATGATACTTGAATTTTCAACCCAAAAGACGAATTTCTAACAAAACAGTTGAATTTTCAACCAAATGGAGGCATTTTTATCCAAGAAAGATGACATTTCTACTAAAGTAGATGAATTTTAAAATCAAAACTAGAAATTTAAAAAAAAATTTGAATTTTCATCCAAAAAAGATTTTGGTTGACTTTTCAACACCAAAATATGAATTTTTAACAAGAAATAATTTTTCTACGAAGATACTTGAATTTTCAACCCAAAAAGACGAATTTTCAACAAAACAGTTGAATTTTGAACCAAATAGATGCATTTTTATCCAAGAAAGATGACATTTCTACTAAAGTAGATGAATTTTGAAATCAAAAATACAAATTTAAAAAAAAAATTCAATTTTCGTCCAAAAAAGATTTTGGTTGACTTTTCAAGACCAACTTTTGAATTTTAAACAAGAAATCACTCTTCTACGAAGACACTTGTTTTTTTAACCTAAAAAGAAGAATTTTCAACCGAAAAGGATGACTCCAAAAAATATTGCAGTTCACATCTCAACAACAAAATATTAATTTTGAACAAAAAGTAAATTTTCTACGAAAATAGTTGAATTTTGAAACAAATAATAAAATTTATAACTAAAAAGATGTTCATCAGGAGGAAGCAACTGCAAAACAAAGAAATACAAATATAATTATACAGGGCAAATTAATTTTTTATTTTTGCTGACAATTAATAATTAAAGACCCGAATTTCTAATTTGTAACATTTTCAACCTAGAATCTTTTATAAACGAAATAGAAAAATTTCAAATTAAGATCAAGAATTTTCAAATTTATTCTGCTTGACAGTTATTTGAAGTTATAGAAACTCTTTGACTTTTGCAAGATTTTTTTCTAAATCCCTGACTTTCCATCGTCCAATCAAATTCCCTGACTGTTACGTTAAGTTCAACCCAAAAGTACTTGCATATTTGTACGAATATCAGGGGTGCACCGAGGTTATTTTGAAAAAAATCGTATAACGCGCTTTTAGAAAAAAGATTTTTTCATTTTTAAGAATTAAAATTTCATTTTCCTCGAAAACGACGCAAAGTATGGATAGCAGTTCATGGTTCAAAATTTTTCAGCTTCCTGAAATCTATGAAATTGTATCCTTTTCAGATGTTTATACTGTTTAATTAAATAAATGTCTCCAAAAATATAGAAAAAATTGATAAAAATCTACTAAAATAGCATTTAGTAAAACGAACTTCAACATTTTATTTTTAAAAACGTTTGTTTTTAGTTCGCTGACTATATAAAGAACATGTTTTATAAGATTATTGAGGTTCCTAAGCTTCAAAGTAAAGAAAAGTGGGTTTTTATTTTTGAAATTGAAGAAATCTAATTTTTACCGATTCAAAATCTCATTTTTCTCGGAAATTATGGAAAATATAGCAGTTCATTGTTCAGAATTGTGCAGCTTCCTGAAATATATGAAAATGTACCCTTACAAGATGCATATCTAATGTATTTTAGGAAAAATTTTCAAGCAAATATCAAATATCTATTAAAGCGACTAAAATAGCATTTAGTTTGACGAACTTCAAGATTTTATTTTTGAACAATTTTTTTTACTGAGCATCAATATTGAAAACTCGTTCTCCTTCCTGAAATCTATAAAATGATACCCTCGCCAGATATATATCTTGCATATTTGAATAAATTAAAAAAAAAAGATAGAGAAAATCAATTAAAATCGACTTATTTTTGTTCAAAAACACAAGATAAATATCTGTCGAGGGTATCATTTTATAGATTTCACTGATTTCAGGAAGGGGGACGAGTTTGAATATTGATACACAAATAAAAAAAGTTAAAAGAAAATATCTTGATTTTCGTCAAACCAAATGCTATTTTAGTCGCTTTAATACATTTTTTATACTTTTTGAAAATTTGTATTAAAACACACAATATATACATCTGGTAAGGGTACGCCTTTATAGATTTCAGGAAGCTGAACAATTTTGAACTATGAACTGCTATTCATGTTTTGCATACTTTCCGAGAAAAATGAGATTT
>CAKNXH010000356.1:137744-150163 GCA_932178445.1 Andricus quercusramuli
AAAAAAGATTTCAGTTGACTTATCAGCAACAAAATATGAGTTTTAAACAAAACTTTGATATTATACGAAAAGTGTTGAATTTTTAACCCAAAAAGACGAATTTTTAACAAAACAGTTGAATTTGCAACAAAAAAATAATGGTTTTTTAAGGGTCTATTTCTATTTGACCGGATCAAAAAATCGATTTTTTTAAAATTCTTTGATAGTATATAGTATGTGGAATTTGAACGCGAAGGGATTTGCTTGGTTCTGACTTTTTAACGAAGCTGCAGCAAGGTCAACTGCGCAGAGCGGCGAGTACTCAGCCGCACGCTGTGGAGGGCCCCCGTATTGTCAATTTTCAATATTTTTGATTTTTTCTAGTCCAGGCTATAACCATACTCGTATATTCTAAGAATCTCTCCGATTTTTTTTTGCTTCAGATGACATGGAGCAGCTGAATCATCTCAGCCAAGTGAGGGTGTCGTTTCCGGGACACATTTTTTAGAATGCACACAAGCACATACAGCGCCCACTATTATTTATTTTTTAATTAGTAACCATGTTTTAAGATCTGCTCAAAAATATATAAAACTTCCATTAAAAAAAATTAAAAATTGTATTTTTTCTGAACTTTTGAAAAACGCCTGAAAAAAGCTCGGTCAAATAGAAATACCCCCTTAAGGAGATTGTTAAATTTTCAACCAATTAATCAAATTTATAACTAAAAGGACAATCTTCAGGAGAAATTTTTTGCGAATTTACAAAAATTACGTACAAGAGTGAAAAACCCCCTCCCCCCTACGGTAACAAATCGTATCAAAATCGCTTGACCCCTCCCACCCCCTTGAGCTGTTACGTAATTTACGTACGGTCTCTAAGACGAATTGTGGAATATCGAGTTGTTCGATAAGATTTTTCTCACAACACTCTCCCGCTGAACGTCAGTCGCTTTACTTTCCGTCTGGAGTCGCGATCGATATCGGCCACTCTCAGTGTAATCATTACGGCATTGTGCGAAAACACGTTTTTCGAGCTTCTACCTCGCGATCCTTCATTTGTCGCATCTTCGGAAAGATAAGGAAGACATGCCGTTTTTCAAAAAGCTCAAGAGATTTTCCCGCCATAAAAGTAAGTAGAAAGAATTAATGGTGCGCGATCTATTTTCTTTCCTCGGTTCATTCTCTATTTTGACATTTAATTTTTTTTAATTTAGAGTCTGTGAGGTGAATTAAATAATTTATTATTGCACTTTTTTATGGAGAATATGAGGAGTAAGCGAAAAAAATGCGGTGAATCCATTTTTTTTAAATTTAGTTAAAGATTGTTTCTGTATACTTGGAATAAAAATTCAATTATCAAACTCAAGTTGGCTAAAAATTGGCAACCATCCATAAAATAAAACGATTTTTTTTTAAATTTTAATTAAATTTTTTTCTAAATTTCACGTAAACACTTTTCAAGATTCATAGATACTTTTCTATAATTCTCTTATATAATTTTACAAAACTTTAAAATTTTATGTTCCAGTTTGAAAATATAATGTATTAAATTATCTTCTGATTTCCTATCTCGACAAGAAATTGTAAATTTCTATTATTATTAGTCGCAGAATTTCTCAGTTACGAAATATATTGTTTTTAGAGGAAATTATGCAACACGTATTTTTCTGATTTGAAAAAAAAATATCCACGAAGTTAAAATTATTTGGATTTTGATTTATCTTTTTGAGAAAAAAAACACGAATTTTTCATTTAAACTTCTATAGTTTTTGAGATAAAGCAGAAATTATAATTTTTGTTATATTCAACTATTTCTCTTCAAAAATTTTGTTGGCTGAAGATTCAATTATTAAATTCTTCGTTGAGAATTCATTTTTTTGTTTGAAAAGTCAACTACTTGGTTAAAAGCTTACCTATGTAGTTTTGTTAAAAAATCATTTTATTGGTTGAAGATTTGACTATTTTGTTGAAAATTCGTTTTTTACTGTTAGAAAATTAATTCTTTTATAACTGAAACTTTAACTAATCCATTTTTAGTTGAAAATTCAACTATTTGGTAAAAAATTAATATATTTTACTAAAAATTAATCTTCATGTTTAAAAATTAAATTTTTGGTCGAAATTTGACTATTTTGTTGAAACATAGTTTCTTCTTAGTTAAAAATTAATTTTTTGAACTGAAAATTTAACTATTCCATTTTGAATTGAAAATTCATAATTTTTAGTTGACGATTCCACTATTAAATTTTTTGTTGAGAATTTATCTTTTTTGGTTGAAAATTCAACTACTTGGTTGAAAGCTTAACAGCTTTGTAAAAAATTCAGTTTTTGGTTGAAGTTTGACTATTTTGTTTAAACTTTGTTTTTTTTCGGTTGAAAAATAATTTTTTGAAGTCAAAATTCAGCTATTCCATTTTTGGCTGAAAATTTGCTGTTTTTAGTTGAAGCTATAATGATCAAATTTGTCATTGAGAATTTATCTTTTTTGGTTAAAAATTCAACTATTTGATTGAAAGCTGAACTACTTCGTTAAAACTGATTTTTATTGGTTGAAGACTTCATTTTTTTTGTTGAAAATTAATTTTTTCCACCTAAAATTGAACTATTCCATTTTTGGCTGAAAATTGATCTTTTTAATTGAAAATGGTTCTATTTAGTGGAAAATTTATTTATTTTATCGCGAATTAGTCTTCTTGGTTGACTATTCCACTGCGTAGTTGAATGTTGAACGGCTTAATTCAAAATTCAATTTTTGGTCGAAGTTTGAACAATGTTGTTGAATTTCAGTGTCTTTTTGGTTGAAGATTAATTTTTTGAGCTCAAAATTTAATGATTCCATTATTGGTTGATACATGATAGTTTTTAGTTAAAAATTTCACTTTTTGGATGAAAATGAATTTTTGGTTTGAAATTCAACTGTTTTGTGTGAAAGTTTTTTTTTGTTTGTTTGTTGAAAATTCAACTTTTTTGCTAAAAATTCGTCTTTTGATTCAAAAATTCTATTATTTTAGTATGAAATTCAACTAATTAGTTGAAAATGACCTTTTTGATACAAATTTCATATTTTCGGGTTGAAAATTCACCTCTTTGGTTGAAAAGAGAATTTTTTCGTTGAACATTTATCTATTTTGTCGAAATTTTTTATTGTTAAAAATTAACTTTTCAAATTGAAAACATAAATATTGCATTTTTTGTTGAAAATTTATCTATTTTATTTAAAAGTTCCACTATTCAGTTGAAAAATGATCTTTTTGGATGAAAATTCAACCACTTGATTATAAATACAACTATTATGTTGAAAATTTAATTATTTTGTTAAATATTTATGTCTTCGCTTGAAAAGTCGTCCTTTGTTGAAAAATCAACTATTCAGTTGAAAATACATCTTGTCAGGCTGCAAATTCAATTATTTGATTAAAAATACAACTATTATGTTAAGATTCAATTATTTTGTTGAAAATTCAACTATTTTGAAAGATTAGAAGAAATGGTGTTGTTTTTTCAGAGGAAATTAGGCGACATGTAGTTTTCCGATTTGAAAAAAATATTTTGCGCGATTTTACTTTCGAAACCCATTGTAAATTTTGAAAAAGGTCAAAAATTAACCGAGTGGCTAAGGTTTATTTCAACATGTAAAAACTCAATTTTAACAAAAAAAAAACAAACCTTTATTTTTGGCCCGGTGTTCATCTTATTCAAAATAATATAAATATGAACATATCTTTTTTGAAATCTCGTGAATAAAAATCTCAAAATATCTCAAAATATCTAAATATTTTTTTTTTAATTGATGAACCTTGTAAATAATAATGCGGAAAACTCCCAAATTTTGGCGATTTCATTTTAGAAGCGAGATTATTGAAATAAATCTTAAAAAATATTCATTTATACTAAAATGTTAAAATTCGGAAAAATTATGCCTATTAATTTATTATTTAGTTCTTTTCGTCATTATTCAATATTTTAAAAGTTTTTTTTCAATATTTCCATTTCTGAAAAGACGTGGCCAAAATTAGGGAGTTTCGCACATTATTATTCATAAGGATTTTCAATTAACAATAAATTATTTCTTAATTTTTGTTATTTTTCAGTTCTTTATTTGGGAAACTTAAAAAATATATGGTTTTATTTGTACAATTGTGAATAACACAAAAACCGACAATTTTTTCAAATTTTGTAATTTTCAGTTATTTCTTTGATTTCTATGTTTAACCTTTTCAGATTTTAAAGCAAACGATTTTTTTATTTCAAATTTTATTTTTGACTTGCTCACTTTTTATTTTAAACAATACATAGAACCAAGATTTTTTTTTGTTTTTGGTTCAAAACAAAACAAACTTTACAAAAAAAACTTTTTTTTCTTGTGTAGAATTTCATTTTTGCAATATTCATTGGAAAATTTTTATTTTCATTTAATTTTCTGCTGATATAAGGAAGTCATATCAATTTTATACGCGTCAAACCATTTTTGATACAGAGTTTTTTTTTTTAGAAAAAAGAGAATTTAAAATTCAAGTACTCGTAGCTTCTTGAAGAATATTTTGTTCTCAAATCGTGAAAATGATTATCGCCTAATTTCCTCTAAAAAACAACATATTTCGTTGCTAATAATTTTAAGACAGTATCAAATCACAAAATTTTTTAATTGAAATTATGTATCGATCAATCGATTTCAAGCTTCATTATAGCTTGAAATCGATTGATCGACATAAAATATATGACGAAATTAGCTTGCATTCTTCTATGATATTGCTTATTTATATTCGAATAAATAAATCAAATTTTTATAGTTTTCAAATGAAATAGATGTATCATTTTTTTTAGAAATAAGAAACTTTTGCAAAATAATTTCACTTTGAAAAATGGTCTCCACTCCGTATAAAACCATGGGAAACTCAGCTGCTCTCATGCATCAGAACGGAAGAAATTTCGTATTCCTCTCGCGTATCTAGTTATCTGAAGAGAAAACTTTGCCTTGTGCTAAATTTTAAATAAAAATCACGATCACAAGAACTATATAAGCAAATAATATTGCTACCTACTCAAAATGCAAATTTGAGTAAAAAAAAGTTGTCTGATATCATGTCACATATTTTTTTAAGACCTTAGAATAATAAATTGCTCGCAGTAAATAATTATCAACAATTGTCTCCTTTTTCTTCTGTTTGTAATACATTTTAATTATAGATCTAGAAGCTCCTTTCACCCATAGAATTGCGTCTATTCGAACCCCGCTAACCATTAATAAGTGCCCATATTTTCACATTATATTCTACACGGTTTTAAAGTATGATAATACACCTGTCTAGCCAGTTCGGCTTGTTCTTATCTCATTATTTTCTATTCAGATCTCTCTTTTTGTCGAATGACATTTTTCTCTTCAATTATCGGCACTTGAAAAAGCGATTTGCTCTTTTTTACAGAATTCCTCTTTTTTCCCTGTTTTCAAGAAATCAATAAAAAATCCAACTATTTTTGGTTGAAAGTAATTCTTTTTAATTGAAATGTCTACTAATTACAGTTTTGGTTCAGAATTAATTCCACTGCTTCGTTAAAAGTTCAAATACTTTGTTAAAAATTGCTTTTTTGATTGAAGATTTAACTAGTTTAATAAAAATTCATTTTTTCTTTTTGAAAATCAATTTTCTTCATTGAAAATTTAATTATTCCATTTTTTGAGAAATTATCTTTTTGGTTAAAAGTTCAACTACTTGTTTGAAAACTGAACTATGTATTTTATCAAAAAATCATTTTATTGGTTGGAGATTTGCCTATTTTGTTGAATTTTTTTGTTTAAAACAGTTCACTTAAATTAAAATTTAACTATTCAATTTTTGGTTGAAAATTGATATTTTTTAGTTCAAAATTCAACTATTAACATTTTTCATCGAAAAATTAATCTTTTTTGGTCGAAAATTCTACTACAAGGTTGAAAGTGGAACTAATTTGTTAAGATATTTTAAATTCTTTTTTTTTAATTAAATTTTGTTTAACTTAAAATTAAACTATTCCATTTTTGGTTGAAAATTCATATATTTTTTGGAAAATTTATGAATTTGATTGAAAATTAGTCTCCTGGGTTGAAAATTTCACTACTTGGTCAAAATTTGAATAGCTTCCTTAAAAATTCAATTTTTGATCAAATTTTTAACTAGATTGTTGAAAATCAGTTTCTTTTCAGTTGAAAATTAATTTTTTGAACTAAAAATTTAATTATTCCGTTTTTGGTTGAAAATTGATAGTTTTTAGTTGAATCTTTAACTATTTGGTTAAAAATTCAGCTATTTGATTGAAAATGAATTTTTTGGTGATTACTCGTATTTCGGGTTTGAAAATTCAAGTGTTTTTGGAAAATTCGTCTTTTTGTCTTAAAAGTTGAACTTTTTTGTTAAAAATTCGTCTTCATGGGCTGAAAATGCTATTATTTCGGTAAAAAAATCAACTATTTGGTTGAGAATTCAACTACTTGGTTGAAAGTTGAACTATAAACTTTGATAAAAACTCATTTTAGTGGTTGAAGATTTCATTTTCTTCAATTTTGTTGTTGTTGAAAATGGATTTGTTAACTTAAAATTTAACTATTCCATTTTTGTTTGAAATTTGATCCTTTTTGTTGAAAATTGGTCTTTTTGATTGAAAATTCATTTATTTCGTGGAAAATCCATTATTTTATAAAAAAATAGCCTTCTTGGTCGAAAATTTCACTAGATGTTTAAAAGTTAAAAAGGTTTGTTGAAATTTAATTGTTTGAACTGAAAATTTAACTATTACATTTATGGTTGAAAATTGAAAGTTTTTAGTTAAACATTCCATTATTTAGTTGAAAATAAAATTTTCGTTGAAAATTCTGTTTTGTAGAAAATTCGTCTTTTTGGCTTGAAAATTCCACTTTTTTGTTAAAAATTCGTCTTTTCAATTGAAAATTCTATTATTTTTGTATAAAATTTATTTATCTGTTTGGAAAATAACTTTTTGGAACAAGCTTTATAACATAGGGTTGAAAATTCATATTTTTCGGTTTTATTCAACTGTTTTTTTTTAATTACATTTTTTTTTTGAATGAAATGTCTCGTCGAGAATTCATATTTTTAAAATGAAAATTCAACTACTTGCTTGAACTGCTTTGTTAAAATTGTATTGATTTTTTAATTGAAAATTGGACAATGTTTTGGAAAATTCATTTTTTTTTAGTTGACAATTAATTATTTCAACTGACAATTTGAAATTCCAATTCCAGTTTTGAATGGAAATTTATCTATTTTATTTGAAAGTTCAAGTATTTAGTTGAAAATGTATCTTTTTTTTTATTAAAAATTCAAATATTTAGTCGAAAATACATCTTTGTAAGTTGAAAATTCAACAATTTAATAAAAAATTCTAATTTTATGTTGAAAATTTAATTATTTTGCTGAAAATTCAACTTTTTTGTTAAATAGTAATTTTTTTAGTTGAAAATGCATCTTTGTAGGTTGAAAATTTAACTATTTGAATAAAAATTCAACTAAGCCCTATTATGTTAAAAATTTAATTAATTTGTTGAGAATTTAACTGTTGTTGGAAAGTTTTTTTTTATCAAAAATTTAATGGTTTCCTTGAACATTCCTCTTTTGGATAGAAAATTCGTCCTTTTAGATATACAATTAAACTAACTTCTGAAAAATTGGTTTCTTTGACTTGAAAATTCAATCATTTGGTTAAAAATGAAACTGTTTTGTAATTTTTTTGTTATTCAAATATTTAGTCGAAAAATCATCTTTCTTGGATGAAAATTCATCCCTTTTTGTTGAAAATGCAATATAATCTCGACTTGAAATTTTAAGCATTCCATATTCAATTCAATATGGTCCAATAATTTGATTAAAAATAATTTATTCCCCTCTTATTCTGCTATTTTCTCGAAAAATCACCCTATTTCCCCTATTTTGGGATTACTTCGGACTGTGAAGTCTCTATGCATATAGTCTATTAGAAAAAATGGTATATTATGTATCAAGGGCGGAAAGATGGCGGTTGACTCCCAAGGTCTTTCAACACCTTACACCCATGCTGCACAGAGTGCTTTTTATCCACAACCTACGTCTAAATTTTGCCTTTGAGGGCATGTAAAGCGGGCGAAAAGCAGCTTTTTTCTTCCAGAGACTGAAGAAGCGGGTGGAAAGTAACTTTTTCTGCCCATAGAATAAAAAATTGGGTGGAAAGTAACTTTTTCTGCCCATAGAATAAAAACTTGGGTGGAAAGTAACTTTTTCTGCCCGCAGACTGAAGAAGCGGGAGAAAAGTAGCCTTTTCCACCCGGTGACTGAAGAAGCGGGTGGAAAGTAAATTTTTCTGACCACAGACTAAAGAAGCGGGCGGAAAGTATCTTTTTACGCCCACGTTCGTCGCCGGACTGAAAAAATCCATTTTGCGCTCACTTTGCAGACACTAAAAGATATACTTTCGGTGCAGGTTGGCGAAATAAAGTTATATTGATCCCCTTTTTCGCTATTGTTTTCCTTTATTTCCGCCTTTATAAGGTACGGCCGCATTGCGCTGATGGACTCTTTTTATGCGACCGATAAGGGGAATTTAGTGGCAAGTAGAACCTTTCATTCCTTGTAGTTGAGGTGTGGTTGCCTAAGATAACGTTGTTTATGTCAGGCGTATATACTTTATACCACCAGTGCTATTTAAAAGGATCTCATGAAAATAAAAAAAAAATAAAAATTACAACTTCCTACGTACTTTCTTTCAAGCCGTGTTTGAAAGGTAGCAATCCATTAGGGACTAAAACTTAAATTTTCGAAAATGAGATTTTTTGCTCAAAAAATCAAAAATTCTAATACAACTCTGATGACACGATTTTTGTATAATCTAATTTTCATTTTTTTTTTTTTAGCATGCCGTAAGGGACTAATTGGGAATTTGAACTTTGGATTTGTCATCATCGCCAAAGTTTCTTTTTTATCACGTCCTAACATGCGCCTTGAGCGAAAAAAATCCCCCTCCACTTTCTCAAATCCTAATAGTATTTTTCAATCAAATTTTATTTGGGTCAATTCAGTAACTCAATAGCCAAAAATTGAATTAATAATTTTTTAAAAATTGAAAGTTGGATTTTTTGTTACCGTCCAAAAATAAAAAAACGTGCGTTTCGAACGAAAAAAAAATTTACCTACATTTTCCCGAAAAATAATAATATTTTCCAATCAAACTTTTGTTGTATCTTTTCGGCAACTCAATAGCTAAAAAGTAAATTCTTTTTTTTTTATTAAAAATTTGATTTTTTTGAGAAAACATGCCCCTCGAATGACAAAAAAAACTTTCCCTCTATTTTCTCTATACCTGATACTAGTTTTCAATAAAACTTTTTTTGTGTCAATTCAATAAATCAGTACCTACAAATTATATTTTCCCTTTTTTGAAATTGAAAATTGGATTTTTTATTACTGTCCACGTTTTTTTCACGTCCAAACATGCGCCTCGATCGAAAATAAAATACGCCCTTAATTTTCTCTGAATCTAATAATATTTTGATATCCAACTATTGTTGTACTGATTCCATAACTGAAAAGTTGAAATAAATTTCTCATTTTTTTTTTTTTTAATTTGAAAATTGCTTTTTTTTTATTTAAGAAAATGTGCCCATCAAGCGAAAAAAACTTGCCCTCCATTTTCGAAAAACCTAATACTAGTTTTTCATTAGATTTTCCTTATGTCAAATCTTCAATTCAATAGCTGAAAACTAAATCCTCACGATTTTTTAAATTGAAAATTGAATTTTTTATGACCATCCAAAGCTTTTTTTGCTCACGTCCAAACGTGCCCCTCGAGGGAAAAAAAGGTTCCCCTCCATTTTCTCAAAACCTGATACTAGTTTTCAATCAAACTTTTTTTGTGTCAATTCAGTAAATCGGTACCTAAAAATTTAATTTTCCCTTTTTTTTAAATTGAAAATTTGATTTTTTATCACTGTCCAAAGTTTTTTCTCACGTCCAAACATGCGCGTCGATCGAAAATCAAATACCCCCTTCATTTTCTCTGAATCTAAAAATATTTTTGATATCAAACTATTGTTGTACTGATTCAGTAACTCAAAAGTCGAAATAAATTCCTCACTTTTTTTTTAAATTTGAAAATTGGATTTTTTATCAGTGTCCACATTTTTTTTAACGTCCAAACATGCGCTTCGATCGAATATGAAATACCCCCTTCATTTTCTCTAAATCTAATAATATTTTTGATATCAAACTATTGTTGTACTCATTCAGTAACTCAAAATTTGAAATAAAGTTTTCACATTTTTTTAAATTTGAAAATTGAATTTCTTTTATTTAATAAAATGTGCTCATCGAGCGAAAGAAACTTCCTCACCATTTTCTCCAAACCTAATACTAGTTTTTAATCAAACTTTTATTATGTCATTTTTTCAATTCAATAGCTGAAAACTAAATTCTCGCGAATTTTTAAATTGAAAATTGAATTTTTTAGTACCGTCCAAATTTTTTTTGATCACGTCCAAACGTGCCCCCAGAGGGGAAAAGAGGTTCCCCTTCATTTTCACAAAACCTAATACTAGTTTTCAATCAAACTTTTTTTGTCAATTCAGTAAATCAGTACCTAAAAATTAAATCCCCCCCCCCCCTTTTTAAATTGAAAATTAGATTTTTCGTCACTATCTAAAGTTTTCTTTCACGTCCAAACATGCGCGGCGATCAAAAATGAAATACCCCCTTCATTTTCTCTGAATCTCAAAATATTTTTGATATCAAACTATTGTTGTACTGATTCAGTAACTCAAAAGTCGAAATAAATTCCTCACTTTTTTTTTTTAATTTGAAAATTGGATTTTCCATCACTGTCCAAAGTTTTCTTTCACGTCCAAACATGCGCGTCGATCAAAAATGAAATATCCCCTTCATTTTCTCTGAATCTAAAAATATTTTTGATATCAAACTATTGTTGTACTGATTCAGTAAGTGAAAAGTTGAAATAAATTCCTCACTTTTTTTTTAAATTTGAAAATTGGATTTTTTATCACTGTTCAAAGTTTTCTTTCACATCCAAACATGCGCTTCGATCGAAAAAATTACCCCCTCCATTTTCTCTAAATCTAATAATATTTTTGATATCAAACCATTGTTGTACTGATTCAGTAACTCAAAATTTGAAATAAAGTTTCCACTTTTTTTTAAATTTGAAAATTTAATTTTTTTGTTTAATAAAATGTGCCCATCAAGCGAAAAAAATTCCCCTCCAGTCTCTACAAACCTAATACTAGTTTTTAATCAAATTTTTCTTATGCCAAATCTTCAATTCAATAGCTGAAAACTAAATCCTCACGATTTTTTAAATTGAAAATTGAATTTTTTATTACCGTCCAAATTTTTTTTTATCACGTCCAAACGTGCCCCCGAGGGGGAAAAAAGGTTCTCCATTTTCTCAAAACATCATACTATTAATTAATCAATGGTTTCTTGCGTCAATTCGTCAACTCAATAGCTAAATATTAAATTCTCACATTAAAAAAATTAAATTCTCAAATTTTTCAAAATTAAAAATTGTAATTTTTAACACTGTCAAAATTTTTTTTCAAATCCACCCGTGCACCTCGAGTTGAAAAAAATGTTCTCACCATTTTTCTAAAAATATTTTCTGATCAAACTTTTGTTGAATCTTTTCAGCCACTTAATAGATCAAAGGCAAATCCCTAATTTTTTATAAAATAAAAAATTGGATTTTTTATTTTATAAAATATGCTCATCGAACGAAAAAAAAAACAACCCTCCATTTTCTCAAACTAATACTTGTTTTTAATCAAACTTTTCTTGTACCAATTCGTCAACTCAATAACTGAATTTTTAATCAGAAAATATGAATTTTCAGCAAAAAAATTAATTTTCAATAAAAGTAGGTCAATTTTTAAGAAAAGAGATAAACCTCATTGAAAAAAAATAAAAAAAAGTTTGAACAAAGTCGTTCAGCTTGTACCCACGCAGTTGAATTTTCAGTTAAAAAAGATCAATTTTCAACAAAATAAATAAACTTTCAACCAAAGAGATGAATTTTTAAGTAAAAATAATGAATCTTCAACGAAAATGTGATTCCTCAACAAAGTCGTTTAATGAAAATTTAAAAATAAAATAGTTGAATCCTCCAGCAAACAAAATTAATTTTCAAACAAACCGTTGCATTTTTATCCAAGAAAAATGACATTTCTACTAAAACAGATGAATTTTTAAATCAAAAGGACAATTTTGAAAAGATTGAATTTTCATCTAAAAAAGATTTTAATTTGGGTTACCGCGAAACTTCATTTTAAAAATGCCCTAATTTTTCCCTGAATAATTTTTCATTTTTCCAGAGCATTAATAATTAAATACGAACATCTCAAACTTGTAACATTTTCAACGTAGAATCTTTCATAAACGGAATAAAAGAATTTCAAATTAAAATGAA
>CAKNXH010000357.1:7602-17871 GCA_932178445.1 Andricus quercusramuli
TGAGGAAGGTGGCGGGCATTAAAGGAGGTTGAGTGGACATTTAGGGAGACAGTGAGGAAAGTATCGTACATTGAGGGGGGTCAGGTAACGTTTCGTCAGCCAGTGAGGAAGGTAGCGGGCATTTAGGAAGGTTAGGTGGACATTTAGGGAAACTGGAAGGAAGCTAGCTGATATTTAAGTGGTTCAGGCAGCGTTAGGTCAGGCAGGTTTATTATTTACTGAGTTATTATTTATTTAGGCTCTCTTCCAAAATTTTATGATTGAAAGATTTTTTATTTTAATTGATTATCATTATTAATTTATAAGATTTTTAATTCAGATTGTAAAAGAAAACCGATTTGACTAAAAACTGCTTCTTAGTAGGTTTCGAGGACGTTCATTTCAAACCAAAATTCAAAATATCAGATCCAATATGGTGGACTAAAATTGTTAGATTTTGCTGAAATTATCATGAAGTTCCCAATTAAAAAGACTGACTAAGAAAAAAAAAATTTCTGTCGACAAATGCCTGATTGATGCTTCTGTTTATGAAATTTATTTTTAAAAATCATATAATTTATCAAAAAACTATGAATGATGCTGAAAATGTCATGAAGTTCCCAACTGAAGGGACTGGCATTGAAAAAAAAAACGATTTTTGTTTGCCGACAAATGGCTGTTTAATGCATTTGTTTATGACGATAACAATAATAATTAAAAAAAAAATGTATTTATATTTATATTGCTTTCATCTGAAGTTCTTTCAATATAGCTTTAAAAAATGTAAAATTATGGAAAATCGTAAAAAACATTCTTTCAACAAATCATTTGTTCATAACATTTTTTTTGTTTATTATATAATATTAGAACATCTTTGACTAATGTTACTCTATGAAACTTGAGTGATTTTAATAATCTACCTCAAAAAACAGGTTCTTACAAATGTGTCTGTCTGGCTGTCTGTCTGTTAGTCTGTATGTCTGTTAGTCTGTCTGTCTGTCTGTAGATTGAAAAAAAAAATTCTGTTCAAATCGGTCTATATTTGTGGGCTGCACGTTATTTTGAACCAAAAAAGTAATTTTATTCCTACGGGGCGTCGGTGAAATCTTTTTTATTATAGAGAGAAACAGCTGGAGGGCACTTACCCGCGTCGTATGAAGTTGGAAAGATAGTGGACTAGCAACCTCGACAGATTTTCGTCAACCAGAGTGTAGTTGCTGGCGATTATATTGGACGAGTCGCCTCTGAGAAGTGGGATTCCCAGGAGATACGGTATTTCCTCGCCTCTCCAGCTTGGTTGATCGCCAGGTTGGAAATGAAGAAAATATCCGCGTCCACCTGAGGCCGAGTGAAGAAGAGCCAGTCTCAAAAGAGGAGCTGACACCTGACCATCTCCAAGGAGCGAAAGGAGTCCTTCGCAAATAGCCAAGGGACTCTGCTCGCCTCTTTCCCAATCAGTATACTCATTTCGAAGAGTGGAGTAAATCTCGTGCAGGTGGTAGCGATAAGAATTTCGAACGTAAGTGCGAAGGATTCGATCCCGCCTTGTCTCGTTGAAACCATTCTGCACAGAAAAAAAGAAAAAAATCCCTTTAATTGACTATAATAATTTAGAACTTAATTTATTCATTCACCTTGCTCAAATGTAATGTAATGTAAGGAGATACTGCGGGAGAGGTATAAGGATATGTGAGGATGGGAAAGTAAGGAAGTAAGAAATGGGAAGTAGATCAAATTAGAGGAATGAGGAGATAGGAAGAAGGGAAGATTAGGGGTAGGAAGTGAGGGAAAATAATAGGAAGGAAAGTTGGGGAAATAAGAGGGTGAGAAGAAGGAAAAGAGACCTAAGGGAAATTAGAAAAGGCGGACTAGGGGAAGTGATGAAGTAAGAAAGAAATCGGGAGAAAAGATGGAAGATGAAGTTAAAAGAAACTAGGAAACAGGAAGAAGAGAAAGTGAGGAAGGGAAAGTGTGGGTGAGAAAGTAAGGTAGTGGAAGTAGGGACAATTAGGGGCAATGAGGCTATGGAAAGTCGCAGAAATGAAGGAGAGCAAGTGAGATGGAATTATTGGAACATAAGTAGCGAAAGGGAATTAAGGGTAATTAGAAAAAGAGAAGTAGTGAAAGTGAGGTAAGGAAGGGTAGGAAAATGAAGAGAAGTGAAAGCAGGGGAAAATATGACAGGGGAAGTAAAGTGAAATTATGGAAGAGGAGGTATGGGAAGTCAGGAAAAATTAGAGCAAAAGTGAGGGGAAGAGCAAGGGCGAATTTAGGGTGAAGGTGTACAATAATTCAGGGGAGATGTACTAGAGAAGAGAAGGGGAATACAGAGGGTAGAGTGAGTGATCAGAAATGAGGGAACGGGAAGTAAGTGGAAATGGGTGGTGTGTAAGTAGCAACAATTATCGGAGGGGAAGTAAGGGTAATGAGGGTAAGGAAGAATGATAAGTGAGAAGAGGGCTAGTAGGGTGGTGCGGGTGAGTAGTAGAGGGAAAGTGAAAGCTGAAGAAGGAAAGTTGGAAAAAGGGGTGAGGTATCTGGTGAAGTGAGGAGAGGAGGAAGTGGTGGAGGAAAAACTTAGGAAAGAGAGAGGAGGAGAGGGGAAGTGATGGTTTAGGTGTAAGATGGGAATGTATGGAAGAGGGAGGCTTTAATGACTTAATCAATATATTAATATGATACAAAACCCTTTTGTTAGGCGCACGGCGTACAGCGTGGTAAACAAAATTATTTAGCAACAAAATAAACAATATTTTTTCCTCTCTTTTCAGACGTAACTTCTTTTAGAATCTTCAAACGAACTAAAGAAGGGCACAAGTTATTTATACTTCTTTCAATTAATTGAGAAAGCTGCTGTTTGAAAATTATTCAAACAATTTTCATAAATAAATGTACAGTTTTAGTATCTCACAATGAAAAAGCAAGTTTTTTTGCAGAATCAACTCAAAATGTCTTGCTAATGACTCCTGCCTGTCATTTTTCTCAAGTTAACAACTGGTGATTATTTAAACAATAGTTATGAACAAATTCACATTTTCAACAACTTTACTCTTTTAACGCGATCAACTTCAAATTTTTTCGTGGACTAAACTAACAATGTCTAACCAATGACATTTTCTTGGGATATTTGTATAATTAACAACAAATTTCGATTGTTTAAAAAATTCTTATAATCAAACACCTGGCTTGACTATTTTTTTTTTAATGATAAATATTGATTTTCATTCCGGAATCAACAATAAATTTCTTGCTAATTATTCCTTCATCTCATATTTTTCAATTGAAGAAAACGCTTTGATTATTTGAACAATATTTTTAAACCTCTGATTAGCTCTTCCTTTGATAAGCTCTTCAAGGTTCGAGGATAGAAGAAAGATCAAAGCCCTGTCGGATGAGGCTGATGCCTTCTTAATCAAAATTTAACTTTCATTAAATAAATTCTTCGAAGAAAATGAACAAAAACTGTGAATTTGTTTATAAATATTTTTTAGATAATTAACACTTCTTTTAAAACAAATTTCTTGCTAATTGGACAAATTGGACGAGAAAGAATCATTGATAAGACATTTCTTGTTCATTCCATTGAAAAAATGAGCCTGTTCATGTAAAAGTGGCCAAAATGCACATTTGTTTATAAAAAATGTTCAAATAATAAATATTTGTTATCAGCCTAAACAAAATAACAGCTGGGAGTAAAGCAGAAGAGTAAGGTGAAATGAGTGGGAGGGTATTGAGAGGAGGAGTAGTAAAAGAAATGAGGGGAAATCTCTACAACAAGTGAGTGGAAGGAACTATGAGAAGTAAGGTGGGTAGGGTAACTGATCAGAAATCAAGGAAGGGGAAGTAGAGGACATAAGGAGAAATAAGGGAAGTGGAAGTAGGGGCAATTCGGGAAAATGAGAGGAGAAAGTACGAAAAGTGAGGAAAAGAGATGAGTGGAAATGTGGGAAAAGGAAAAGAGGGGGAATTACGGAACAGGGATTAAGGAAGTGAGGAAAAATCAGAAGTGTGAATGTAAGAGGGGAAGAAATAGTTTAGGGGGTAGGATAAGTAAAGAGAAATTAGGAGAGGGAAAGGAGAGGAAATGAGGAGAAATGAGGAGAGTAGAAGTAGGGCAAATACGGGAAAATGAGAGAAGATAAAGTAGGGAAAGTGAGAAAAGGAGAGAAGGGGGGGAAATTTCGAGAGAGGAAGTAGGGGAAGTGGGAAAAAAAAGGTTAATTTAAAAAATTATATTATTAATTAGAAGTCAGTGGATGAGAAGTAGGGAAACTATGTAAGGGGATGTACGATAAGTGAGTGGAGGGGAACTATGAAAAGTGAGCAGCAATGGGCGGATTGTGGGCGACGTAGGGTTAGCAAGGAGAAGTCAGATGAGCAGGTGTAGAGGAGAATAGGAAAAATTATGGAAAAAGAACTAGAAGAAGTGATAAAACAAGGGGAGAAAAACTAGGGTAAATGCAAGGAAGTGAGGGGAGAGGAAGTGGGGAAAGTGAGAAAAGGAGGGAATTTATGCAAGAGGAAGTAGGTCAAGTGGGGAAAAATATGAGTAATTATAAGGATTAAATTATTAATTGGAAGTAAGTGAATGAGAAGCAGGAAAACTATGGGAGGGGGTGTACGATTAGTGAGTGGATAGAACTATGGAAAGTGAGCGGAAATGGGTTGCATGTGTGCGGTGTGGGGTGAGCGAGGAGAAATCAGGTGAGAAGATGTAGAGGAGAAGAGGAAACATTATGGAAAAGGAAGTAGAGGAAGTGATAAAATGAGGTGAATAGAAGTAGGGTAAATATGGGGAAATCAGAGGAGAGGAAGTAGGAAATGTGAGGAAAGGGGGAGAGGGAAAGTTACGGGACAGGAGGAAGGGAAAGTGGGGGAAAATATGATAAATTATTACGATTAAATTATTGATCACAAGTGAGTGGATGAGAAGCAGGAGAATTATGGGAAGGGGTGAACGATGAATGAGTGGAGAGGAACTATCGAAAGTAAGCGGGAATGTGTGGTGCAGGTTGAGCAAGGAGAAATCAGGTAAAAATATGTAGAGGAAAGGAGAAAAAATTATGGAAAGGAAGTAGGAAAAGTGATAAGATGAGGGGAGGAAAATTAAGGTAAACACGAGGAAATGAGGGAAGAGGAAGCAGGGAAAGCGAGGAAAGTAGGAAATGGAGAAAGTAATGGGAGAGAAAGTAGGGAAAGTGGAGAAAAATCGAATTAATCATCAGGATTAAATTATCAATTAGAAGAGAGTAAATGAAAGGCAGGAAAACTATTGGAGGGGGTGTACGATAAGTGAGTGGAGGGGAACTGTGGAAAGTGAGCGAAAATGAGTGGCGTATAGGCGGCTCAGGGTAAGCAAGGAGAAATCAGGTCAGAAGATGTAGAGAAGTAAAAAAATAAGGGAAAAGAAGTATGGGAAGTGATATAAGATATTGGGATGAAAACCAGGGGAAGCGATATGAGGGGACGAAAGGTAGGTCAAATGATATGATGGAAAGGTAAGGGCAATGTGGAGTGGAAATGTAATGGAAATTATAGGAGGGCAAGAAAACAAAAATTAGGGATAAAAAATTAGGGAATGTGAGAAAAGGGCTAGAAGGGTAATGCAGGTGAGTGGGACAGTGAAAGTTTGAGCTGAAGGGCAGTGGAAATAGGGGAGTACTATTTGTGGAAACGAGAAGAGGCGGAAGGAGAGGAGGATGAAGTTGGGGAAGGGAATGGAAGGGAAGCAAGGGTTGAAGTGTTGCGAGGAGAAATATTTCAGGGGAAATATAGGAGTGGCGATATGGGAGAGGAAGGTTTGAACCACTTAATTAACGTCTCAATATGCTACGAAACCATTCTTTGTAACTTCTGGTGGACTCGAAAAATGAAGAAAAATGAATTTGATTTAGAAATTTATCCCAATTTTGTCAGTGCTGAAAAATCGGAAGATACTAATCACAGGAGATCGTAATTCTGATTTGGTGATTAACGATATGCGGGTGATGGACACATGCGGGACAATGGACAAACATGTGGCTCAATGACAAATATATACTAGACAAATGACGACACACCTCTGCGGTCAAAGGACTAATAGTTGCTAATTTATCGGATCAATTTTAATTACTATTGAACTCATGCAATTCAGTGCAGTGTTGACTATTTCAATGAAGTGATCAATGTCAAATTTTACTCAATACAAAGCTTTTCACTGCTTCATCTTGTATATTATATTTGGTTGTAAAAAAAGAACTCTATATTAAAGAAAAGAAGAAAAATGATAATTATGGAAGAGGAAATAGGATGCGCGGGAAAATAAAAGGAGGGAAAAGAAGGGGAGGGGTAGCAGAGGGGAAGTTAGGAGTAGGGAAAGAAGGGGAAGTAGAGGAAGGGAAACTATGGGAATTGAGGATGTAGGGGGAGTGAGGAGGAAATACGGAAGAGGAAGTAGGGGAAATAAGAAGGAATGTGTGAACGGAGAGTAAGGGGAGGAGTAGTAGAGGGGCAGGTGAGGAGTAGAGAACGTAGGGAAAGTAGAGGAAGGGACAGTATGGGAAGTGGAGGTGTAGGGGAAGTAAGAAGAAAATAGGGGATAGAAAGTAGAGAAAATGAGAAGAAATTTGGGGAGCGAAAGTGGAGAAAGTGATGGGAAATGAGAAAATGAGTATGGCAAGTGTTGGGAAATAAGAAGAAATAGGAAGGGATCGTAGGTGAAGGAAGAAGTAATAAGAGGGGAAGTTTTAGTGTTTCCTCCTTTAAATTCTCCCCTTTCTCTGAAAACAGTGAACTTGAATCATTTATCATCATTTACCCTTGTTTTAAGGCTAGAAAATCTTGTTTTAAGCCACAGAGGCTTAAATTAAGGTGTAACAAAAACAAATCGTAAAAAAAATGTCTGTGCTTTAACGTGTTCATATGGATAATCAATCTAACAAAACCACTTACTTCTAAATCATCTTCCGATAAATCCAAGCAAGCTTCAACGGATGTAAGTCCCATTATCAGATCACGATCGCCGAATGTTGCAAATTCTGCTCCAGGTCCCGGTGTTAAGGGCATGAAGCCAGTGGACGATACAGTAGGCTGATAATTCTGAAGTACACAGAAAAAAACAGTTTTTACTATTTAATATGAAAATGAATATTATTTTTTTTTATAAATTATGAAAATTAACTTTTCAATCAAGAGGATTGATTTTTTTTCGAAACAGACGAATTTTCAACAATATAGTTGAATTCTTGATAAAATAAGTGAATATTTAACTCAAATAATGAATCTTGAAACGGAAACTTCAATTTTTAACAACTTTTCAACAAAGTAGTCAAATGTTTAACTAAAAAAGATGAATTTGGATCGAAAAAAAATTACCAGTCAAAAAGTGTAAAAAGTTTAACAAAATTTTCAATTTTCAAGTTAAAAAGAGAATTTTCTACACGAAAGTTGGATTTTCAAACCAAAAATTTGAATTTCAAAAACAAAAAAGTAAAGTTGAATCAAATGCTTGAATCTTCAACAGGAACCGATTAATTTTTAATTAAACAGTTGCATTTTTGACCAGAAAATATCAAATTTCAGCAGAAAGATGTTTTTTCAACTGAGAAGAATGATTTTTACCAACAGAGGTGAATTTTCAACAATATAGTTAAATTTCTAATCAAGGAGATGAGTTTTCAACAAAAACGTAAAATTTCATCTAAATTTTTGAATCTTCAATCAAACCAGATTTACTTTGGAACAAACAGTTCGATTTACAATAAAAAAGGTGAAAAGTCTTCTCAAAAAAATTAATCTAAACCCAAAAATTTTATTTCTCACAAGAAAGTTCATTTTTAACCAATTATTCGAATTTTTTATAAAACTAGTTTGATATTTAATCCAGAGAGACAAATCTTCCATAAAACATTTGTATTAAAAAAAAAGACTTTCAAATAAAATTCTTGAATTATCCACAAAACATTTAAATTTTCTACATAATAATAAAATTGTTAACAAAAAAATATTGATTCTCGAAAAAAGTTTAATTTTTTATTAATCTTGTAAATTTTTTATAATACTAATTTAATTTTCAATCAAAAAGATGAATTTTGAAAAAAACATTTTGAGATTCAAGCAAAAAGAAAGACTTTTTAACCAAGTTCTTCAATGATTAACCAAATGTGTTAATATTCAACCAAATAATAACATTTTCAACCAAATAATAACATTTTCAACTAAAAAAGATTAATTCCCAATGAAAAATTAAATTATATACTTTTCAACCGAACAGTTGCCTCTCTATTGAAAAAAGATTGAATTTTTGACAAAAAGGTAGAATTTTTAAAACCAAAATATAAATTTTATACCAAAATTCTAATTTTTATCTCAATATTTGAATTTTTAGCAAAAAAGGTAATTTTGAACCACATAGTTTCATTCTCAACCTACGCAGATTAATTTTTAACCAACCAGTTGTATTTTTATTTGAAATTTTTTTTTCACGAAAAGAGGATCATTTTCAAGCCAAAAAGACGAGTTTCCCACAAGCAATTGAATTTTAAACTTGAAAATCTAAATGTTTAACAAAAAAGTTGAATTTTTAATCAACGGGGATGAATTTTCAATAAAATTATTGAATTTCTAACTGAATAATCAAATTTTTAAGCAAAAAATTAAATTTTGAGCGAGAAATGTTTTCTCAACAAAAATAAGTGCACTTTCAAATTGTAATTTCATTAAATTTTTGTTTCGCTCTTGTCTAAAAAATCTCGTTTGGTTGAATATTCAACTATTAGGTTGAAAATTAAAATTTTTATTCAAAATTTCCATTTGACCTATCTCCGATATCAAATATCAAATTTATTTTAAACAAAAAAAAAATGTCTTTTCTACTATATAAGATGGCTGTTTAACAAAATACTTGAATTTTCAAAAAATAATCGAATGTTCAATATAATAGTGGAATTTTCATACTAAGAATATAAAATCTAAACAAAAAGTGTCATAGTTTATATTTCAATCAAAAAACATGTAATTTATACACAAAAAAATTTTCCAAACGAAAAAGACGAATTTTTAACAAATACAAATTTTTCGCTGAAGAATGACAATTTTACCTAAATTGTTGAAGCAAAAAATTATTTTTCCACGCAACTGATGCATTTTTACCCAAAGAAAATTGAATTTAAAGCCAAGAAAATTATTCTTTTTCACCAAAAAAGGAGAATTTTCAACTGAAAAAGATCAATATTAACAAAATAAGAAAGTTACATTTTCAGTTGAAAAATTAATTTTAAACCAAACAAAAAGGACTTTCCCAGTAAACTGTAAAATTTGTAATCAGACATAAGCCTTCAAAAAAATTCAGAAAAAAATAATTCAATTTTCTGTTGAAAAACATTTAGTTAACTTTTTACGATCAAAAGAATTTTTTAACAAGAAATGAGTTTCTACGAAAAAAAAAAGAATTTTTAATCCCAAAAGATGCATTTTTACCCAAAAAGGATGACTTTCTAACAAAATGGTTGAACTTTATACCCAATAGTTGCATTTTTATCCAAAAAATATTAAATTTCTCTTAAAACGGATGAATTTTTATTCAAAAAGAAAACCAATTTTTAATAAATAGTTGAAATTTCATCCAGAAAAGATTCCAGTTGACTTTTCAAGACCAAAATATGATTTAAAACAAAAATATATATGCTTCTACAAACAAAATGGAATTTTTCATCCAAAAAGACGAATTTTTCCAACCAAAGGGATGAATTGTTAACATGAATTTTGATAAAGAAGGACAACTTTTTTCAAGTTGCCCTTTCATCCAGAAAAGCTTCTTAGTTCACTTTTTACACCAAAATATGAATTTCAAACAAAAAGTAAACTTTCTACGAAAAATTCAAATTTTCAACAACAAAAAAATAGCTGAATTTTTATCCAGAAAAGATTTCAGTTCTCTTTTTAACAACAAATTATTAAATTATCAGAAATTATTAAAAAAATTAATTAAATTGAAATTTATTGAATTTCAAAACAAAACAGTTGCATTTTTATGCAAAAAAGACGTAATTTCTGCCAAAGCAGGTAAATTTTGTTACCAGAAAAACAATTTTTCAAAGAAGAGTTGAATTTTCAACCGAACGGTTGCATTTTTTTGAAGAAAGATAAAATGTTTCTTTTGAAACAGATGAATTAAACAAAAAACTTCTAAAAAAAAATATTTGAATTTTCATCCAAAGAAGATTCCAGTTCACTTTCCAACACAAAAATAATAATTGTAAACTGTAAGTTTAATTTCTACTAAATAGTCGAATTTTTAACCAAAAAGTATGA
>CAKNXH010000357.1:22871-37990 GCA_932178445.1 Andricus quercusramuli
TTCAAATGAAAATTCAGATGTTTTACGAGAAATTTCATCATTTCGGATAAAAATGCAACTATTGTGTAGAGAATTCAACGATCTTGTTGAAAAGTCATCCTTTTTGGGTAAAATTCCGTCTTTTTGGATTGAAAATTTAATTTTTTGTACAAAAAAAAAAAATAAAAATTCATATTAAAAAAAATTAAAAAAAAAAAATAATTAAAAATTCATATTTTGATTGTGAAAAGTCAAATAAAATATTTTTTAATAGAAAATTCAACTACATTTTCTTGACCTATTAACGACGAAGAAATACGATTTTTTTTATTAATTTTCAAGCCTCATTATTCAAACATCGATGCACAAAAATCGTGTGGCTTGACAGTATGCTTTTAGTTTTCATAATAAAAGTCGCTATTATTTTGAAAATAGTGATTTTTCACTTGAAAATTTCGAAAAATTTTGGTTTTTTGATTGTTTCCTCAGATTCTAACGAATATTGGTGAAAGTGGCTGTACATCAGTTTTTGGGGTCGCTGAATCCGAATCTCTTTTTTGGTAATCGAAATTCCAGATGGCGGATCCAATATGGCGGCCAAAATTTTGAAAAATATTTGGAACATGATGAAATTGTCCTAGCATGTGTTTTTGGGGTTGCTGAATCCGAATCGAGTGTCGGATTTTCGAAATTCATGAAGGCGGATCCAATATGGCTGCACAATTTTTGAAGACTGTTTGGAACTCGATTAAATCGTCCGTAATTAGGTTTTTGAGGTCTCTGAATCCGAATCTAGTGCCAGATTTTCGAAATTCAAGATCGCAGATCCAATATGGCGGCCAAAATTGAAAAATGTTTGTAACTGGATGAAATTGTCCGAACACAGGTTTTTGGGGTCGCTGAATCCGAATCTAGTGTCAGATTATCGAAATTCAAGATGGTGGATCCAATACGGATAAAAATAAACATTTTTCAGCATTTTTGCCACCATATTGGATTCGCGATCTTAAATTTCGAAAATCTGACCCTATATTCGGATTCAGCGACCCCCAAAAAAAAATTATAAGAAAAATTTTTTCTCAAAATTTTCATATTTTTTTACATAAAAGCCGCCATATTTAATTTTCCAAATGAACTATTTCATTTTTGAGCCCAGATTCCGAAAGAGCATACCCAAAAAAATAGTAGGGAACAAAGCTTTAGTTCGAAAATTCCCACTCCTCAATTTTAATAATGAGGATTGAAAATGAAAAAAGAAATTGAAGTTTTTAATCGTTAATGGGTTAATTTGTCTTTTTGATTTATAAATTCATCCTCTTTGTTTGAAATCCTTTTTTTTTAAATTAAATTTCAACTTTTTGGTTGAAAATTCTTATTCGCTGAATTATTCAACTGTTTTCGTTTGAAAAATTTAGTTGAATCACTTTGTTAAGAAATCATTTTTGTTTGGTTTTGAAGAGTTACATTTTTAGATTGAAATTAATTTTTTGACTGAAAACGTAACTTTTCCATTTTTTTTAAGATTGATCTTTTTTAGTGGAAAATTCTCCTTCTTTGGTAAAAAAAAAAATGTTTTTTAAAACTAAATTTTTGTCGGGTAAAGAAGAATCAGTTTCGTGGAAAAATCATTTCTTGCTGAAATCATTTGTTTTATTGTAAATTCAATTTTTGTAGAGAAAATTCTTCTTTTGGCTTGAAGGTTCAACAATTCAGGAAAAATTTTCCTACTTTAGTGAAAAATCTTTATTTGTTGAAAATTCGTCTTTTTCGTTCCGAAAAACTTTTTTTTTTTGTATAAATTTAATCTACTTTCATGGAAGTATAAACTGTGACACTTTTTGTTGGGAATTGATCTTTATAGGTTAAAAATTCAAGTATTCTGTTGAAAAGCCATCTTTTATAGTAGAAGATACATTATTTTTTTTTTCAAATAAATCAATGAATTCTAAAATTTTAAATGTGTGTCTGAAATACTGTTTTATTCCATTTATAAGAGATTGTATGTTAAAAGCATTTCAAGATTGAAATGCTTGTATTCGAATATTAACGATAAAATAAAATAAAAAATTAGACTAGAAATATTTTTTTAGAGTTTGTTACAGGGCCTATAATCCGTCACGTAATTTAAGTACGTTCCCTAAGATGCCCTTGAATATTTATTTGTTGCTATAATAATTTAAAGTTTGAGACCGACGATTTCTCAATTTACAGAAACAAAATTTTCCTAAGATTAAGAAAAGCGAATATCCATAACATCAGCTTTGAAGTTGTCTCAAATAAAAATACAACTCTGTATTTTAGTTATGTTTTGTCAATACGAGAAGTACACTAGAGTCCCTCTATAGTAGTTCCCTCTATAACAGACAAGGCGGTCCAAGGGGACGAGAGAGAGGCGTTTTCAAGGTCAGCGGACTTGCGATGTTTACGGTTCGGCGCTATAAGAAGCCCCAAGCGAAAAGGAGAAGAAGAACGGTTCGGAGAGTCCCTCTATAGCATCCTTGTTGATTAAGGTTACCTCTGAGACAGCTGCTATAGAGGGACTCTAGTGTAATCCGCTAGTATCATAGACAGCTTATATTTTTTCCTGGTTTAAATCGGAAAACTGAACTCGTGCGTAGCGCTATTGATCATACAAGTCAGATGTTTTCTTCATCATTGAATTAAAATGTGTAGTGAGAAAGTTTTCAATTCTCTCCAGGATACTCTGATTGCTAAAATGTTGAAGAACTACTATGAACAGCAAAGCAAAGAATGTATTCATCTATGTTCTGAGAGGAGGAGGATGTTGTAACAAGTTGTTTAGAACTCTGGACTTTTGTCCCTGATGATAGGTACATACACACACAAGTGGCTTATGTATGTCCTACAAGGATCAGCGGCTACGTTGGACATGGACACACACCAACTACACGACGTAATGTCGGATTCAGAGACTCTATCCGTCAAGCGCTTGTCCTTCCAATTAGCAAGCTCATCGATTCCCCATCCGTCCAGAATGCGAAAACCAACAGACACGGGATAAATAGATGACAGACAACAACACACAAATATGTCAAGACAGAATTTCCCTTTAACAGATGATATCCAGAGACACCTATTGTGTTCGAGCGTCCCCTATAACATTCAACCCTCGCTTTCATTTTTACTTTCATTCATTTTTTTGAAACATGAATATTAGGGTGGTTCAAATGAAAAAAGGTTATTTACCTTGTGGGAACATTTTCCAAAAGAAGGTCTTGTAGCCTATATAGATGTTCGTCTCTCAAATATCCTCCCTTTCATTTCCCGTCCATGCATGTATTTCTCTTCCTTGAATCCCTTCCACATACTTTCCTTCCCACTACTTTCTTTACGAACCTCCCCTATCCCTACCTCTCATACTCCCATACCTCTCATACTCCCATACCTCCCATAATTAAATTGTTCACTGTCATAAACTTTTTTATCCTTCCATACACCTCAACTTTCTTCCCCTACGCCCATTCTCAACTTGCCCTAACACCTCCTACTACTCTCCCTCACTTAACTCAGCCTCCTTTCCCATGATTTCATTTTTCCTACTTCCGTTCCCATGACTCTACTTACCTACCCAGTACCTCCCATACCTTGTTCTATTTTCCCATTACAGGTCTGCCAAAAGGGGGGAAATTTCGTAGAAACTGCTCTATTGCCAGATGAGATTTTTCCACCTCCACTCTCCTATCCTCATTCAACTTTCCGAGAACGACCACCCCGAACCTTTGGAGCTGAGTGGAGAGAAGTGGTGGTGCAGTTTAAATATGTGCACTTTGAGTTGATTTCCCCTATTCAGGTAGGTCTGATCTATTACAACCACCCTTGCTTTCTATGATATCTCCCACTCTTATTATTCTCCCCTACTACCCCGTTTCTCCATGCCTTCACCTCCCTTCTCCTACTTCCCCTCCACACCCTCCCATATATCTTTCTTCTCCCCTATCCTCACTCCCAATCTTTTCCCCTATTTTCACAACCTGTATCACCTCAAACAACGCTTCCTATCCATCCCCAACCCTCCCTTTCTCTTCCTTTCTTTCGCAACACCAATTTCTCTGTCTCTCTCATCTCACTTCTTTGTATCTCCCCAATCCTTACGACTCAGTTTACTGTTTACTGTTTACTGTTTTCAAACAACGCTTCCTATCCATCCTCAACCAACATTTTCCCTTTCTTCCTTCCTAAGACCTATTTCCTTCTTTCCCTTCTGTCACTTCCTCATCTCTCCACACTCCTTACGACTCTTCTCCTACTGTCCGCAAACAACGCTTTCTATCCATCCTCAACCAATATTTTCTTTTTCTTTCCTCCCTAAGACCTATTTCCCTCTTTTCCTTCTGTCACTTCTTCGTCTCTCCACACTTCTTACCACTCCTCTCCTACTGTCCCTATGAATCCTCCTCTTCTTCTATAATTTCCCTGCTTCTACTTCCTCTTTCCAGAACTCTCTTCCCCTACCTTCCCTATCCACACCTCATATCTCTCCCCCTACTTCACTATCATCTTTTACCTCCACACTCACTTACCATTCCATCCCTCATCCTACCTACCGCACCATCCCTTATCCTTCCCTACTTTCCCTCCTTTCACTTCCCAACCCCCATACTCCTTCTCCCTCTTGTTTTTTTCTTTCTTGACTGAAATATATTCTTTGGTTGAAAATTCAACTCTTCAAGCGAAAATTAGTATTTTTGGTGCGAAAATTCATATATTTTGGTTTTGTAGTTAAATATTTTTATGAAAATTCGCATTCTTGAGTTGAATTCATCCTGATTTGAATTTAAAATCAAAATCTCTTTCACATGGATGAATATAAATCACTGCTTCACATTGCATTTTTTTTCTTTGAAAAACTCGAAATTTTGAATTTTTCCCGAAAACAAGGAAAGGTAACAAAAAATGTTCAAAAAAAAGGTTGAAACATCTAAAAAAGTTCGAAAAAAGACACCTCTCGTTTTTTTGTGACAGCTCGCATCGTTTATGAGAGAAGATCAAATATTATAATTTATGTGTATATTTTTTATGTTAATTTTTTTCACCAGGTGAATGTCGTGATTAATTTTAATGCTAATTGATTTTTGTCTACTGGTCCAGAATCAATGTATTTAAATATGGATTTTTTTTACTGGTGAAAAAAATGCTCTCTTGCTCCGCTGGGATTCGAACCCAGGTCACTGAGCTACGGAGAGACGAGATTATTTTCTTCAATAACATATTGATTCTAGACCAGTAGCCTAATATTTGAATCTTTCAATAAAAAATATCAATGATTCACCAAAAATGAAATAGTTTAATTTTAAGATAAAAAATTAATATTCACCTAAAAACAATAATTTTTCAATAAAATAGTTAAATTTTTAAATAAAGTGATGAATTTTCAACTGTAATGAAAAATATTCAAACAAAATATTGACCTTTTACAAATAAGGTGGAATTTTCTATAAAGTAGATTAATTTTTAACCAAAATAGACGAATTCTCAACCAAAAAATTAATGCATAATTAATATGTCTACCCTAACGAATTTTAATTTCAAATAAAACTCCAGTTGAAGTCCACCTAAAAGAAAAATTTTCATTCAAACCTTTTAACTTTTCAAACAGTAAGGATATTTTCCAACAAAATTATTTTTTCTCCTTGAAAAAAAAAATTTTTAATTGTCAACCAAATCCTTTAATTTTCTGAAAAACTAGTTGGATTTTCAACCCAAAAAGACAAATTTTTAGCAAAACCGTTGAAATTTAAAAAAAAATACTTTTTCACAAAATTGTCGAATCATCTTCAAAGTAGAATTTGTTTAAACCAAATAATTAAATTTTTCACCAAAAGAATACAATTTTAACCGAGAAGATTCGTTTTCTACGAAGTAGATTAATTTTTAACAGAATAATTGAATTTTCAACCAAAAATATAATTTTCAACCGAGAAGATTAATTTTCTACCAAAAAAGACAAAATTAAAAATAATACTTGAATTTTTAACCAAGCAGTAGAATTTTCAACTAGAAAGATAACTTTTCATGCAAAGAGTTGAATTTTTAACAAAATAAAATAAATTAATTTTTAAATAAATTTTAAATACATTTAAATTTTAAATAAATTTTTTACAAAAATATCGAATATTTATCAAAATAGTCCAATTATCAATCAAGGAGACGAATTTTCAACTAAAATTATGAATCATCGACTGAAATATTTAAATCTACATTCAAAAATTAAAGTTTCAACCAAAAAACAACGAATTTTCAAGAAAATAATTAAATTTCCAACCAAAGAGAGCAAATTTTTACTAAACCAAAAAAAAACTAAAAAACAAATTTTAGCGAGTAGTTCGAATATCATTCAAGTAGTTGAATTTTCAACTGAAAAATATAATTTTACAATAAAAAATGTATAAGTTGAATTTTCAGTTAAAAAAGTTAATTTTCATCCAATAAACCCGAATTTTCAACAAAATAGTTAAATTTTCAATCAAATTATTTTCAACTGAAAACAAGGATCTTCAACTGAAAAATGAATTTTTAACAAAGTAGTTCAACTTTCATCCAAGTAGTTAAATTTTCAACGGAAAAAGATAACATTCGATCCAAAAAGTTGAATTTTCAACAAAAAAATAAAAATTTTCTACCAAAATGAAGCACTTCAATTTTTATTGTAAAAAAAAACTTTTCTTACAAAAATATCGAATATTCATCAAAATAGTCCAATTATCAATCAAGGAGACGAATTTTCAACTAAAATGAAGAATCTTTGACTGAAATATTTCAATCTACATTAAAAAAATAAATTTTCAACCAAAAATTACAAATTTTCAAGAAAATAATTGAATTTTCAACCAAAGAGAGAAAATTTTAACTGAAACAAAACAAAAAAAAACTAAAAAATGAATTTTTGAGAAGTAGTTCAAATATAAACTAAGTAGTTAAATTTTTAACCAAAAAGATTAATTTTCTACCAAAAACGACAAGTTTTTAACGAAATAGATAAATTTTCAACCCATTAGTTGAATTTTCTACTGGAAAAGATAAACTTACAATAAAAAATGTATAAGTTAAATTTTAAGCTTAAAAAGTTAATTTTCAACCAATAAAACCAAATTTTGCACAGAATAGTTAAATTTTCAATCAAATTATTTTCTACTGAAATTAAGAATCTTCAACCAGAAAAATGAATTTTTAACAAAGTAGTTCAACTTTCAATCAAGTAGTTACTTTTTCAACTAAAAAAGATAAATTTTCATCCAAAAAGAAGTTGAGTTTTTAACTAAAAAATAAAAATTTTCAACCAGAAATAAAATACTTACAATTTCAATAAAAAAATCAATGTTTTACAAAAAATATAATATTCAACAATTCAACTACAATGAAGAATCTTTAACTAGAATACTTAAATTTTCAATTGAAAAAAAAAATAATTTTTAATTCAAAAAAATACGATTTTCAATGATATGGTTGAATTTTAAAGCAAAGAAGTAAATTATTCGATCAAATTAGTTTAATTCCCAACCCAAAAAGATGAATTTTCAACGGAACAATTGAATTTTCAAGCAAAAAATTACTTTCAAACAAAATTCTTAAATTTCCTACGAATAAGATCAATTTTTTACCATAAAGTTGAATTTTCAACCAAAACCGTGAATTTTCAACGAGCAAGATTAATTTTCCACTGTAAAAGGTAAATTTGAATCAAAATACACAAAATAACATGTTGATTAATCTCACTTTTTCACCGTAGCTTACTGGATAAGAGCGTCAGACCGGGAATCTGAAAGACTGGGGTTCGGATCCCAGCGGAGCAGGAGATTATTTTTTCACAATTAAAAAAAAAATATTTAAAAATATTGATTCTAGACCAGTAGACCAAAATGAATTGAAATTAAAATTATAATAATTTATATATAATATTAATAATTTAAAACGAAAAAATAGTCAGAATCTGTAAATGAGACACTAATCCGAAGAGACATAAGAAGCCACAGAAATACGAGAGCTTGCGTGAAAAAATGCCTGGACGTGAAAGAAGCTAGAGTAGTATGCCAGGACAGAAAAGTGAGGCGACAAATAGTTTGTAAACAGAGTGAGAGTAGAGTGAATGATGCCTGAAACAAAGACTTAGGATACTCATGGGCCCAAGTCGGGAACCACACATACCAATTTTGTGAAGCTCTTCACCTGGGGTCATCGCTAGAGAGATTGATCAACAACCTGAGTCGGAGCATTGTTGGGGTATGAACGTCTCATTTAAATAAATAATTCCAGATCAATCTAAAATGTCTATACCTTACACCTAGATACCTATCTCCCTTACACCTATACACCCATCTACACACTACTATTTTCCAACCGAGCAAGTAACGCCTACCCGGAAAGGAAATGGGTTCACCCGAGAAAAAGCTTAAACAAAAAAAAATAATAATAATATAAAGTGGTAAGAAATCATACTTGGGTGGGTCTTGGTGGCAAAACTGCTCCGTCGACGAAAGGTGCGAAACCAGATGTGAATCGCGGGTTATCGAGCTGGATATCTAGAAGTTCCTCAAGGTTGTGGAGGCGAAGACATGGAGCAATATCATCAGCTTCAGCATCCCCAGGACAGCCAATCTTTTCAGCCACGCGACGTTTCACCATGAGAGGTTCTCGTTGCACTGCCCAGGGTGATAAAGCCGATCCACCGAGTAATATGACCCTCTGAATGAGTTCTGTAACAATAAGAAAAAAAGGAAATATAATCTTACAATTATATATAATTAGTAGGTATCAATAAATATGTGATAACAGTGACGCATGATGACTTTGTGAAACTCTCCACCTAGGCTGATTGCTAGAGTGATTGATCGGCGACCCATGTCGGAGTGATGTTGCGGAGAGAACTTTCTCACTGAATTAGTATCACGGGAAATCGAGATTGATCTAAAATTTATTTTCGACAAAGACGTTCATTTTGAAAAAGATAATTAAATTTTCAATCAAAGAAATGAATATTCAACTAAAATGATGAATACTTTGAACAAGGAAGATTTCAATTTGTAAACAAAAAAAGTTGAGATCAATCAATAAAAACCAATTCTAAACAAAGTAGTTACATTTTCAAACCAAATAATTTAATCTGATGAGAACAGATTTTTAACAAAGTAGTTCAACTTTCAACAAAGTAATTGAATTTTTAACCAAAAAAGGTAAATTTTCGAAAAAATATATCAATTTTCAACTAAACAAAAAATTCATAAATTTTCAACAAAATAGTTAAATTGCCAGCCAAAGAAATGAATTTTCAAATAAAAGGATGAATCTTCAACTGAAAAAATTAATTTCCCACAAAACAGTGGAATTTTGAAGACAGAAATATGAATCTTCAACCAAGGAAGATTTTTAATTTTGAAACCAAAAATAGTTGAGTTGAATTTTTGACCCAAAAAATGAATTTTCAATGAAGAAGTTAATTTTCAACAAAATTGTTGAATTTTTATCCAAATATATGAATTGTTCACTGAAATTATTACTCTTGATAAAAAAAAAACGGAATTTTTAACCAAGAATTTGAATTTTCAACCAAAAAAGATTTTTAAGTCAATAAAAATTCGAAGAAACAGTGGATTTTTTAGGCTGAAAAATATAAATTTTCAACCAAATATGGAATAGTTGAATTTTCAGATTGAAAATTTTTTCTCAAAGAAAAAAAAGAATCTTAAACCATTCAGGATTAATGGAAAAAATAAGGTTTAAAAAAATGGAATTGTTAAATTTTCAGATACAAAAATGAATTTCCAACAATAAAATTAATTTTCAACAAAGAAGTTAATCTTCAACAAAGAATTTAATATTCAACAAAACCGTGAAATTTACAACCAAGGAGATAAATTTTTAACTCAAATTACTATTTTTCATGAGAAAAAAAATGAATTTTAAATCAAAAAAGTTTTTAAGACAATGAAAAAATTTAAGAAACAGTTGAATTTTCAACTGAAAAGATAAATTTTTAACCTAAAATGGAATAGTTGAATAGACAGATTAAAATTATTTTTTTCAAGAAAAAGAATATTTAACCAGTTAAGTTTAACTGAAATAAAAGTTTTTAACCAAGAATGAAATTATTAAATTTTCAGATAAAAAATAAATTTTCAACAATGAAATTGATTTCAAAGAGAAAAATTAATCTTCACCAAAGAATTTTAATCAAATGCAAAAAAGGTGAATTCTCAAACCAAAAAGACGATTTTTTCAGAAGACAGATGAAATATGACTTTTCTATCACGAAAAATCAATTTCCCCTTCAAAAGTACAAATTTTTGTCAAAACAATTAAATGTTTGACTAAAAAAGAAAGTTGAATTTCTAATCTAAAAAGTTTCATTTACAACCAAATCGTTGAATATTCCAGCAAAAAGGATTGAAATTAAACCAAAAACAGTTAAATTTGTAAGCCAAAGAGAAGAATTTTCTGAAAAACAGTTCAAAAATGACTTTTTTAACAAAGAATCAATTTTCAAATATAGTTAAATTAAACTGAAAATTTTTTCTAACGAAATAGTTGAATTCTGAATAAAAAAAAAATGAATTTTCAATCATAATAGATGACAAACTCTCAGAGGAGAATTTTGAATTTTTTTGAAAATGCATCTTTCCAGGTGAAAAATTTCAGTATTTGGCTAATTTTTTTGTATTTTAGGCAAAATTAATCTTTTTTTTTTGGTCGAAAACGCGACCCTTTGTTTAACATTCGTCTAAATTAGCCCTTTTGGATTGAAAATTAATCATTTTTCGTTGAAGACCAAACTGTCTTCCAAAAAACTTGAATTATTGGGTTGAAGATGCAACTATTTTGGCTAAATTTGATTCCTTTTGGATCATCAGTTTATCTCTTATCATAGGAAAGTCCATTTTTTTAGATAAATAAATGAATTGAAAGTATTTTTTCATGAGTAAAATGGTTTCAATCACACACAACCTGCACAAGCATCCTGCACACGCATCCTATGCACGCAACCTGCACACGCATCCTATGCACGCATTCTGCACACGCATCCTGCACACTCATCCTGCACACGCATCCTGCACACGTAACCTGCACATGCATCCTATACACGTATGTAGTGCAATTTTCTTCTGAGTTACATGAAGTATCTCCATTTTAAATTCTAAATTTCAGTGAGCAAGGCGAATAAAGTCTGATGTTTTCAGATTTACGTATTCAACAGAGAGAATTATCACAGAACTTTGTGTGAGTTAGCGTATGTAAAAAGAGGCCAAAGAAAATAGACTGAAGTGAAGCAAATGTGACTAACGACACAAAAATGTAAATATGAATGTCCTGCGCTGAACAAAATATGCTTAAGCACTTTTTTGTTTATTTTATGCAAATTTGATGGGAAATTTATTCTTCTGCGTTTAAACTTATAGGGCTCGTTCAAAAACCAGTTCGCGCAATTTTTCAAACTTTTTTTAGCCTTCTTTGATACAGATTTTTCGAAGAAAAAAAAATTAATTTTATACCAAAGAGTTCCAATTATAACCAAACAGTTGAATTTTTAACAAATAAAGATGAATTTTTAACCCAGAAATTTTTAATCAAAAAACATGAAATTTCTATCCAAAATGACAAATATTCCTGAAAAGATTGCTTTTTAACAAAAAGTTGAACTGCCAACAAAAAACTTGAATTTCCAATCAGAAAATGAATATTCCTCAAGAAAAAATGTGATATCTCATATTTCAAGGAAGAATAAGATTTTAATTTTTAATAAAATAGTTAAATTTGTAGTTCAAAAAATTGATTTTTACAAGAACAAAAGAACCATTTTTTCAAAAGATAGTTTAATTTTCATCCAAAGGGATGCATCTTTAACCAATAAAATCAATTTTTAACGAAGCAGTTCAGCTGTCAACCGAGAAAATGAATTTTCAATAAAAAAAGTTCAATTTCAAATACAAATTTCATTTCCCGATTTTTCAACAAAAAATGATGATTTTTTAATAAGAAATTAAAATATTTGAATTTTTCACTAAAAACAATCAACTTTCAGTAAAAAATGGATTAGTTAAGTTTTGAGTTAAAAAAATTCATTTTCAACTGAAAACAAAAGTTTCCAAGAAAAAAATTAATTTTTATCCAATTAATTCATTTTTCAAACCAAGGGTTGAATTTTGAGATACGAATTCGAAACGAAATACACACATTTTCAAGCAAATATTCCAATTTTTGAATTAAAACGATTAATTTTTATGGAAAAATGAAATAGTGAAATTCGCAGTTGAAAAATTTAATTTCTAAACATGAAACACGAATATTGAATAAAATAGTTAAATATTCAAACAAAAAATAGATTTTTGATGAAAAATTCTACTTTTGTTAAATGTTCAGCCAAACAATGAAACATTTGAATTTTCACTTGATAAATTTAATTTTTACAAAAAAAATCAATTTTATACAAAATATATAAATCATGAACAAATAAAATAAAATATTCACAAAGTAATTCTACTTTTAACTGATTTGTTGAATTTTCAATAAAAAAAGATTAACTTGTAACAAAGAATACGAATTAATAACAAATACATCAACTTTCAACTGAATAGTTGAATTTATAGTCTAAAAAGGATTACTAAAATTTTGAGCTTAGAAAATTGATTTTCAACTAAAAATAATGAATTTTCAATAAATAAAATTTTCAACTGAATGATAGGTTATTTTAACAAAGGAGATTAATTCTGAACCGAAAATATTATAGTAGACTTTTCCATAAAAAAGAATTAATTTTCAACGAAGAATAATTTGATTTTTTTATTGTATTCTATTAATCCAGTTCGAGAAGATAATGAATATAATATCAAAGATAATAATTACTACAATGTAATGTAATATAATATAATGCAATATGATACAATGTGATATGATATCATGTAATATGATATAATGTTATGTGATAATGCGGAAATTAGCAGACTCATGTATACCATTTATATGGAGCACTTCAAAACTCATAAAAGTTGAAGTAACAACACCTGTAGGTTGATAATGTTCTACTATCTCTAAAAACCACTTATCCCATATAATAGTCTACTAAAAGACGTCAAGGAAAAGAGGAAAATTTTTTTATGCGCTTCCATATATACTTGCAAATTGCCAATTGTATTTTAAAACATAAAGAAGAACTAACACTAAAAAATAATAGAGTAAAAGTATTTGATTACGAGTCTCATGATTATAAAATTTTTTATTCAAGCTACAATAAAAGTGCTTTTATCATTTTCATAAAAGAGAAATAACGAAGTGTCACCAATTAAGTTTCATTTCGAAAAAAAACGTGGTCAAAATATACTGAAACAAATAATGATCATGTTTTGTATTGAGAAATACAATTATTATAAACCAAACTATATTTGACAGACATTGTTCAACAGAGTAAACATGAATGAAGTTCAAGATGAGCTTGTGCGAAAATGAACTGGGACAAAAATGAAAATGTAGCAAGATGCTACACTTAGGATTTTATAAACAAATAAACCACAGTATATTTGGCATTGATACAGCTAGCAAACATTACTGAAGTTCATAATGAGTTTGTCAGAAATTGAATTGACACAAAACATAAACCCTTTTTCTTGCATTTGAAGAGGTTTGTAGGTAGACTTATAAGTAATGAAGAACATGAAAAAGCAAGATGATATACTTGAGTTTTTATAAACGAAGTATCCAAGGTATATTCGACATTGATCAAGAGAGTGAACCTCATTAAAGTGCAAACTGAGTGTGAGAAAATGAACTGAAACAAAATACTAATCCTATTTTCTCTTGTGCATTTGCAGAGGATTGTAGGTAAACATCAAATTTGGAAATTTAAAATTCAAGTAAGGATGAGCATGAAGGAGAAAGATGCTACACTTCGAACTTTATAAACAGATAAACGACAATAAATTTGGCATTGTCCAAGAGAGACATCAAGATTTAAATTTTAGCATCGGAATAATAAGGAACATAATGAAGCAAGATGCTACACTTTGGATTCCATAAACAAATGAACCACAGTATACTTGCATTGATCAAAAGAGCGAACATAAGTGAAGTGCATACTGAGTTTGTCAGAAAATGAACTGACACAAAATCCAAACCCTTTCTTCAGTGGATTTATGGAGGTTTGTAGGTAGACATCGAAATTTGAATTTTAGCATCGGAATAATGAAGAACATAATGAAGCAAGATGCTACACTTTGGATTTCATGAACAAATGAACCACAGTATATTTGGCATTGATGAAGTGAGTAAACATTACTGAAGTTCAATTTGAGTTTGTCAGAAAATGAACTGATACAAAACACAAACCCTTTTCTTGTGCATTTGGGGAGGTTTATGGGCAGAGCTCTATGTAATGAAGAACATAAAGAAGCAAGGTGCTATACTTTAGATTTATAAACGAATCAACAAAGGTATATTTGGCATTGATCAAGAGAGTGAAACTGATTGAAGTGCAAACTTAGTTTGTCAGGAAATGAACTGACACAAAACACAAACCCTTTTCTTCGGTGCATTTGGGGAGGTTTGTAGGTAGACATCAAATTTTAAATTTTAGCATCTGAATAATGAAGAACATAATGAAGCAAGATGCTACACCTTGGATTTCATAAACAAATAAACCACAATATACTTGGCATTGAACAAGAGAGCGAACATAATTGAAGTGCATACTGAGTTTGTCAGAAAATGAACTGACACAGAATCCAAACCCCTTTCTTCAGTGGATTTGTGGAGGTTTGTAGGTAGACTTCAAAAATTGAATTTTAGCATCTGAATAATGAAGAACATAAAGAAGCAAGATGCTACACTTTGTATTTCATGAACAAATGAACCACAGTATATTTGGCATTGATCAGGTGAGTAAACATTACTGAAGTTAAATTTGAGTTTGCCAGAAAATGAACTGATACAAAACACAAACCCTTTTTTGTGCATTTGGGAAGGTTTATGGGCAGAGCTCTATGTAATGAAGAACATAAAGAAGCAAGTTGCTATACTTTAGATTTATAAACGAGTCAACCAAGGTATATTTGACATTGATCAAGAGAGTGAAACTGATTGAAGTGCAAACTGAGTTTGTCAGGAAATGAACTGACACAAAACACAAACCCTTTTCTTCG
>CAKNXH010000357.1:38000-52873 GCA_932178445.1 Andricus quercusramuli
GAAGTGCATACTGAGTTTGTCAGAAAATGAACTGACACAGAATCCAAGCCCCTTTCTTCAGTGGATTTGTGGAGGTTTGTAGGTAGACTTCAAAAATTGAATTTTAGCATCTGAATAATGAAGAACATAAAGAAGCAAGATGCTACACTTTGTCTTTCATGAACAAATGAACCACAGTATATTTGGCATTGATCAGGTGAGTAAACATTACTGAAGTTAAATTTGAGTTTGTCAGAAAATGAACTGACACAGAACACAAACCCTTTTTTGTGCATTTGTAGAGGTTTGTAGAGACATCAAAGTTGAATTTTAACATTCAAGTAAGGAGGTGCATGAAGGAGCAAGATCCTATACTTAGAATTTTAGAAACAGATAAACAAGAGTATATTTGGCATTGGCCAAGAGAGTTGTACATTTGAGGAGTTTCGTAGGTAAACCTCCGAGTAATGAAGAACATAAAGAAGCAAGATGCTGCACTTCAGATTTCATGAACAAATAAAGCACAGTATATTTGGCATTGACCAAAGGAGTAAACATAACTGAAGTTCAAACTGAGTTTTTCAGAAAATGAACTGATACGAAATACAACCCTTTTTTTCGCTGCATTTAGCATCTGAATAAGGAAAAACATGATGAATCAAGATGCTATACTTTAGTTTTTATAAACAAATTTGCCAAAGTATATTTGACATTGATCAAGAGAGTGAACATAAATGAAGTTCAAGATGAGTTTGAAAATGAAATGAAACAAAATGCAAACCCATTTTTCATTTGTACATTTGCGGACGTTTGTAGGTAATTTCAAATATTAGCATCTCAGTAACGAAGAACATAAAGAAGCATGATACTTTACTTTAAATTTAATAAAAAAATAAACCACAGTATATTTGGCATTGATCAAGTGAGTACAATTACTGAAGTTCAAACTGAGTTTGTCAGAAACTGAACTGACACAAAACACAAACCCTTTTTTTGTGCATTTGGGGATGTTTGCTGGTACACATCAAATTTTTAATTTCAGCATTCGAATAATGAAAAACATAAAGAAGCAAGATGCTACACTTTGGATTTCAGAAACAAATTAATCACAGTCTACTTGGCATTGATGAAGTAAGTAAACATTACTGAAGTTCAAAAAGAGTTTGTGAGAAAATGAACTGGAACAAAAATGAAAATCTCGTGGTTTCCTTTTGTATGTGGGGGTTTATAGGAAAACATCAAATTTTGAATTTAAACATCCAAGTAACAAAGAGCATGAAGTTGCAAGATGCTATACTTAAGATTTTATAAAAATATAAACCAGAGTATACATATTTGACATTGATCAAGGGAGTAAACATAAAAGAAGTTCAAGATGAGTTGTTGATCAAATTATCTGACATTAGGTTTTGAATTTTAATATCCCAGTAACAAAGAACATAAAGGAGAAAGGTGTTATACTCTGGATTTTATAAACAAATAAACCAGAGTACATCTTGCCTTGTTTTAAGATAAACATCTTGAAAGTTCCATCCATATTTTTTATAACATGGCCTCAAGCAAGGAGGCTTTTTCTCCCTGTACACAACATTAGTTTCCTTTACGACACCGCGGTTTGCCTAAGATGTATATAGCAACTTGGAACGCATGCAAAAAGGAAAATTAATTTTGGGGAAGAATTAAGAAATTTCTTGAGAAGATATTACAAATTTGAACAATCTCGTCTTTTTTTGAAAAAATGTTTTCATCTCCATGTCTATCTGATATGATGTCTACTTCCTATATACAGAATGCTGATAATTCTATGTGCGATTTTCCCATGCTTCCCTGGCTCTCAGCATGAAAAAAACATTCAAATGTTTCAAATTTTAAACATTTTAAATGTATTCAAATGCTTGAGAATCCTTTAGAATCCCTATAAATCTTCGAAAATATCTCATAACTTTATAGATTCTATAAAGTCCTTCAAAATCTTTCAAAATTGGAAAAAAATTCTTTCAACCCGCCAACACTTTTTCAACTTCCTTGAATTCATTAGAGTTTTTGGAATCTTTGAAAATACACTAGAGGTTTTCAAATCCTTCTAAGTCTTTAGAAACGCCTTGATAGTTTATTAAGTTCATGAAGAAATCCTGAAATTTTTTCGAATCTTTGTGAATTTTTTGAAATGTGTGACTATCTCTTAAAATTTTGAAATTCTTTAAAAATTCTTAATTTTTGTGGATAGGTTCTTCAAAATCCATTGAAATATTGAAAAATATTCTAAAATCTCATGGAATTCCATGATATGTGATTAGATGTCCTCAAATCCTTCAAAACTTTTAAAATCCCTTAAAATTACTGATATCCTCGGGAATCTGATAAAATCCTTTCGAATATATCTTGAAAATCCCTTTAAATCTTTCAAAATATTCTAAAAACGTTATAGATTCTATGAAATTCTCAAAAATCTTCCGAAATTCAAAGAAATTCTTTCAAACCGCTCGAACTCTTTTTAACCTTAAATTCGTTAAAATTCCTGGAAATTAAAAAAAATTTGTTTCAAGTTCCTTGGAAACTTCGAAAATATCCTAAATTGTTTCAAATCCTTAAAAATATTTTGAAATTCATTGATGTTTATCAAATTCTTGAAGATTCCTTGGAATCTTTTAAAATACCCTGAAATTTCAAAAATCCCATGAAATCCCTTCAAATTCTAGAAATTTATTGAAAACTCCCTGGAATATTTTAAAATATCCTAACATCCTCTAAATATTTGGAGATTCTTCGAAATACTTGAAAATCTCTTCGAAATTTGTCAATTTTCCTAAATAAATTCTTTAAAGGATAGAGTTGAAAAAGATGGACGTAGCTAGAAAAGAAAACGATAAGATAGAAAAGAGGGGATTGGAAAAGAATACGAAAACTTAAAAGAGTGATAGAAAAATAATGACATCGATAGATAAAGGATAGGATGAGACAGAGAAGAGGGTATTGAAAAAGATAGACGTGAATTAATATTGAAGAAAAGATAGAAAAATATAGACGTAGAATAGAATGAGATAAAGAAGAGGAGATAGAAAAAGATGGATGGAAATTTAGATTGACATATAGATAGAAAAAAAGATTGACTTGCGTAAAGAAAAGATAGGAAGATATAGCAAGGAGGGTATTGAAAAGGATAAACGTGAATCAAGATCGGAATCGAGATAGAAAATGATAGACGTTGATAGATGTCGGATGCCATAAGATAAAGAAGAGAAGATTGAAAAAGATAGACAGGAATTTCGATTGACAGAAAGATAGATAAAGGATGAGATAAGATAAGACAAGATAAAGAAGAGGGTATTGTTACTGATAACCGTGAATTCAGATGATCAAAGAAATAAAAATATAATGACGTTGATGGACGGAGGATAGGATGAGATGAAGAAGATATTAAAAAAGATAGGCCAGAGTTCAGATTAACAGAAAGAAAAAAAATATTGACTTAGATAGGTGAAGGATAGGATAAGATAGGAAAGAGGGGATGTGAAAAAGCGGACGGAAATTGAGGTGGACAGACAGATAGAAAAAGATTGACGTCGTATTAAAAATGATAAAAGTGAATTTAGATCGAAAACGAGATAGAAAAGAATAAACATTGATGGATGCAGGATGCGATAAGATAATTCAGATGAACAGAGAGGAAGAAAAATATTGACGTGGATAGACAAAGAATAGGATGAGATGAAGAAGAGGGTATAAACAAAGGTGGACGTGAATTTAGATCGATCAATAGTTAGGAGAAGATCGAAATTGGTAGACGTAGTATAGGGTGATAAAAGGGACAGGAAATTGAAACAGATAGACTGGAATTCAGATTGACAGAAAAATAGTAAAAGATTGATGTGGATGGGATGAAGGATGTGAAAAGCTAGAAAATACGGTATGAAAAGACAGGCGTGAATTTAGATTGACAGGGAGATAGAGGAAGATAGACGTTGATAGACGTAGGATAGGATGGTATTAAAAAGCGGAGATTGAAAAAGAAAGAAGAGAATTCAGATAGAGAGATGGAAAAGAGAGTTGGAAATGATAGACGTAAATTTAGATCAACAAATAAATGGATGAAGATGAATATTGATAGACGCAGAATAGGGATAAATAAGTAATAGGAAATTGGAAAAGATAGAATGGACTTCACATCCGTAGAAGAATAGAGAAAGATTGATATGGAAAAGATGAAGAATGGGATAAGAAAGAAAATATGGTATTAAAAAAAGGCGCAAATTTAGAGTGACAGAGGGATATAAACAGGTAGACGTTGAAAGATGAAGGATACGCTAAGATAGAGAAGAGATTAAAAATGATAGGCCAGAATTTATATAAACAGAGAGAAAGAAAAATATTGACTTCGATAGATGAAGGATGGGATAAGATACTGAAGATGGGGATTGAAAAAGACATACAAAAATTCAGACTAACAGAGAGATAGTAAAAGATTGACATGGATGGATCAAGGATAGGACGAGATAGAGAAGAGGGAATTGAAAAAGACAGACGTTGATAGTCATAGGATAGGGTGAAATAGAGAAAAGGAGATTAAAAAAGATAGGGCGGAATTCAGATCAACAGAGAGCAGGAAAAATATTGACGTGGATGGACAAAGAACAGGATGAGGTTAAGAAAAGGGTATAAACAAAGATGGATTTTGAATTTGGATTGGTCAATAAGTAGGAAAAGATAAATATTGATAGACGTAGTATAAGATGAGATAAGGAACAGGAAATTAAAAAAGCCAGACTGGAATTCAGATTGACTAAAAAATAGAAAAAGATTGATGTGGATAGGGTAAAGGATGGGATAATATAGAAAAGACGGTATTGAAAAGATAGGCGTGAATTTAGATTGACAGAGAGATAGAGGAAAATAGAGGTTGATAGACGCAGGATAGGACGAGATTAAAAAGAGAAGATTGAAAAAGATGAGCGTGAATTCAGATTCACAAAGAGATGGAAAAAAATAAACGTTGAGGGATCTAGGATACGCTCAGACAGAGAAGAGGGGATTAAAAAAGATAGGCTGGAATTCAGATAACCAGAGAGGAAGAGAAATATTGATTTAGATGGATGAAGTAAAGGATAAGATACTAAAGAGGGGGTTGAAAACGACATACGGAAATTCGGAAAGACAGAGAGATAGTAAAAGACTGACATGGAAAAATCAAGGGTAGGATGAGATAGAGAAGAAGGGATTGAAAAAGACAGACGTTGATAGACATAGGATAGGATCAGATAGAGAAGAGGAGATTAAAAAGGATAGGCTGGAATTCAGATTAACAGAGAGAAAGAAGAATATTGACGTGGATAGACAAAGAATAGTATGAGATAAGGGAGAGGGTATAAAAAAGATGGATGTGCATTTGGATTGATCAACAGTTATAAAAAGATAATTTATAGACGTAGTATAGGGTGAGATAAGAAAAAGGAAATTAAAACAGATAGACTGGAATTCAGATTGACAGAAAAATAGTAAAACATTGATGTGGATGCGGTGAAGGATAGGATAAGATAGAAGATACGGTATTGAAAAGAAAGGCGCGAATTGAGATTGACAGATAGAGGAAGATAGACGTTGATAGACGTAGGATAGGATGAAATAAAAAAAGGAGATTGAAGAAGATAAACGTGAATTAAGATCAACAAAGAGATAGAAAAAGATAGACGTTGGAAGATGTAGGATACGCTCAGCTAGAGAAGAGGAGATTAAAAAGATAGGCTGGAATTCAGATAACCAGAGAGGAAGAGGAATATTGATTTAGATAGATGAAGTAAAGGATAAGATACTAAAGAGGGAGTCGCAAAAGACATACGGAAATTCAGATTGACAGGGAGATAGTAAGATTGACTTGGATGCATCAAGGATAGAAGGAGATACAGAAGAGGGGATGGAAAAAGACAGACGTTGATAGACATAGGATTGGGTCAGATACAGAAGAGGAGATTGAGAAAGATAGGCCGGAATTTAGATTAACAGAAAGAAAGAAAAATAATGACGTGGATCGAGAAAGAACAGGATGAGGTAAAGAAGAGTGTATAAACAAAGATGGATGCGAATTTTGATTCATCAATAGGTAGACAGAGATGAACAGTGATAGACGGAGTATGGGGTTAGATAAGGAATAGGAAATTGGAGAAGATAGACTAGAATTCAGATCGAGCGAAAAATAGAAAAATATTGATTTGGATAGGATAAGGGATGGCATACGATAGAAAAGACGGTATTGAGAAGACAGACGCGAATTTAGAATGACAGAGAGATAGAAAAGGATACACTTCGAAAGATGGAGGATACGCTCAGATAGAGAAGAGGAGATCCAAACAGATAAGCTGGAATTCAAATAACTAAAGAGAAAGAAAAATATTGACTCAGATAGATGAAGGATAGGATAATATAGTAAAGAGGGGATTGAGGAAGACAGACGGTAATTTAGATAATCAGAGAGATAGTAGAAGATTGACATGGATAATTGAAGGATAGGATGAGATAGGGAAGAGGGGATTGAAAAAGACAGACATTGATAAACGTAGGATAGGGGTCAGATAGAGAAGAGGATATTAGAGAAGGTAGTCCTGCATTCAGATTGATAGAAAGAAAGAAATATTAACTTCGGTGGAGGAAAGTATAATATAGTGAAGAGGGGATTGAGGAAGACAGACGGTAATTTAGATTAACAGAGAGATAGTAAAAGATTGACAGGGATAGATGAAGGATAGGATGAGATAGAGAAGAGGGTATTGAAAAAGATTAAAGCGAATTTGATTAACAAACAAATAGAAAAAAATAGAGGTTGGTAGACTCTGGATGGGATGAGATAAAGTAGAGAATATTCGAAAGGATAGTCATGAATTTAGATTGGCGAAGAGATAGGATAGGATACATGTTCTCAATACCTTTCTATCCTAAAAAGTAAAAACTATTTAATTTATTATTATTAGTATTCAATTATTCAATAGGTGGTTTGACACCAGGGTTTTTAAAATGGTACAAGAACATTGTGCATTGTCTGTTAGTAGTGGAGAGCCACCAGGTTCGTTAGCGAACAGAACGAGATGACAGTGGCTCTGTCATGATATGACAGCCCTCGAAAAAGCTTGTTATGTCTCTAGTACCATCTCAACACTCTACTCGAAATCCACCATTGCCGCCAGCACATTCCGCGACACGAATTTCTTATTCTTACCCAGTCAAGGACTCTTCTGCTTTCAAAAATCTCGGGTTTTTAGAATCTTCAAAACGAGCTAAGGAACCTATATGTGACGAGATCAAAAGAAAAAGACAAAGCGGAGGGTTCATAAAACGAAAACCTACCCGGACAAAAATATAAAAACTATGCCGAAAGAAAGTGTTATTTTTACCCCGATTTAAGACTTATATCCCACAAAAATAACCGGCATGATGTCAATAATTCACCCATCACTATGGTTAACATGTCAACTTTATTGTATCTTTTTTCTTTCTTGGTTCTACTTATTTTTATCCAAGAAAGATGAACTTTTTACTAAAGCAGATGAATTTTTCAAGGTAAAGACAAATTTTCGAAAAAAAATTTGGATTCTTATACAAAAAATATTTCAATTGATTTTTCAACACCAAAATATGAATTTTTCTCAAAACGTGAATTTCCTACGAAATAGTGGAATTTTCAAACAAAAAGATTGACTTTTTAATAAAACTGTTGAATTTGTGAACAAATGATAAAACTTACAACTAAAAAGATAATTTTCAGGAGGAAGCGACTGCAAAAAAATAAATATGAATACAAAGCATATAAATTACTAACAAGAAACAACAAAATTAATTTCAGACCAAAAGGTTACATTTACAACCAAATATTTGACCTTTCAAGCAAAAGAGAGGAATTTTCAACCTTCAGCCAAATTAAATTATCAGGCCAAAAAGACAATTTTTTCAGAAGAGAATTAAAAATTCAACCAAGCAAGATGAATTTTCAACCAAAAACGTTTCTACCAAAAAGGATGAATTTGCAACCCAAGAAGACAAATTTTCAACAAAGCAGACGAATTTTCAACCAAGGAAAGTTTTTGAGAAGAATACGAATATTTACAGAATAGCTAAATTTTCATCAAAACAGCTGAATTAAGAAAAATTTTATTAGTGTCAAAATAGTCCAATTTTTTACAAAAATAAATCTTCAGAAAAAAATTAACTTTTAACAAAGAGGTTCATCTTTGAACAGAGTTGAATTTTGAATCCAAAAAGATTAATTTTCGAAAAGTATAGAAGCTTTGAAATTTATTTACCAAATTTTGGAAAATTGCAGTGTTTTGAGAATAATACAAGTATAACCAAAATTAAATAATATTTTAGCGAAAATTTCGAAAAACCGCAAGATAGAGAATAGTGCCAAGAAACATTTTTCATAAGTTTTGAGAGAAATTGGTTTTTACAAATTTGGAAAAAATTAGTCAACATTTTTTTTAGGAATTTTAATTTTATATCAAAAAGAGTCTGACTGAAACAAAACAATATAAGTTTTGACCAGGAAAGATTTTCTATTCGTGAGAGAAGAAAAAATTGAACCAAGTAATTGAATTTTTAAGCCTAAAAATTTATTTTCCACCAAACCTGATCAAATTTATTCGTAACCAAGTAGTTTAAATTTCATCAAGAAGCTCAATTTCAAATTAGGAGAATTAATTTTATACTAAAAAGGACGCATCCACAATGAAATACATAAATTTTGTATCCAAATTTTGACTCTTCAATTAAAAATTATCAATTGTCAAACACTAATTTCACAGTCAAGTTTTTAGTTGAAAAAGAAATTCGGAAACAAAGAAGGCTTTTTAACAGAATAGTTCAATCTTCAACCCATAAAATAATGAAAGTAGTCAAAATTTCTACCAAGTAGTTGAATTTTTAACTGAAAGAAATGAAATTAAATTTAAAAAAAAATTAAATTCATTAAGAAAAAAAGATCTTCTCCTTTCCCTCCGCTAGGATTCGAACACCAGATCAACTGATTTCCGGTCAGTTGCTCTAACCAATTGAGATATTTTTTCCTGAAAAATTTTAATTTTAAAAACATTTAATTTATATCTCCATCTAGCCTGTGATGAGGAAAATTGTTTTCTGCATTAGTGTTCGAATCCCAGCGGAGTGGAAGGAGGAGATTTTTTTTCTGAATGAATTTAATTTTAAAAAAATTTTTCATTCATTTCTCCATCTAGCCTGTGACGAGGAAAAAATTGTTCTGTATTAGAAAATATAACTTTGATTGATATTGTAGATTTCCATTATTCACAGTATGTGTGATAGGATTTCTCATCGGATCGGTCGTTACCATCACCGATGATAATACAGATTCCTTGTATTGAATAGAAAAAATGAATTTCCAATAAAAAACTTACTAGTTGAATTTTCAATCAAAAATAGAAAAGTTTAATTTTTATCCACAAAAATGAATTTTCAACGAAAAAAAATTAATTTTCAACGAAATAGTTAAATTTTCAATCAATAAAATGGATTCTGGAAAAAAGTCTTCAACTTAAAACTGAAAACTTTGTGTAAAAAATAGTAAAGTTAAATTTTCAGTTTAAAAATTCATTTTTCACAAAAAAAAACGATTTAAGACGAAATTGTTTAATCATAAATCAATGAAATGAATTTTCAACAATTTTTTTTAACAAAATTTTCCAACAAAATCGTCCAATTTTTCACTAAGAGAGATGAATTCTTAATGAAAAATGTATTAATTGAATTTTCAAACAAAAACAGAATTGTCAAAATTTCAGATGGAAAATAATTAATTTTGAACGGAAAAAAATGTTCAACCAAAAAAGATGAACCATCTGTGAAATTTAAATAGTTGAATTAAAAACTAAAACCAATTAATTTCAAGCAAAAAATGAAGTAGTTAAATTTACAGTTGAGAAAATTATTTCTGCATTAAAAAAATGAATTTTTAACAAAATAGTCCAATCTTCAACCAGACAGTAGATTTTAATCTGAAAAAAAGAAGATTGATCCTTTCTATAAAAACACGTAACCTCCATTGGTAGTGAGAATGTTACCGATAATTTTTTTACTATTATAACAGCTCTAACTATCAAAATCTATTTAATATACGACATACGCAATAATCAAATAAAATACATAATATTTTTTACTAATAAATAATTTTTTTTTAATTGTATTAATTTGTATACGTTAATTTAATTGATGTATGTAAGTTCTCATGATTAACTTTCTCAAAATACGACGTAAAATGTATTTCAGTAATTTTTCTACATCACTCATCCTGTATTGTTTAGTGTAAAATAATATTAGTTTGAAAGATTATTATTACTTGAAATTTTCCGCAAAATATAAAGTGAAAATTATTTGAATGTTTCAATTAAAATATGAGTTTAATGCTTTTGATGTTGCAAACTATTCAATTGATTAATAGCTCATTAATTTTTTTCACAATACTAAACTACATGAAGATTGAATTTAAATTAGTTTCAAAGTGAGTAACATAAATTGATCATTTATTTTGAGGTTATGTAATTGGAAATGACCTATTATTCTTATAATAAAGGTTTATTTTTTCTGTGAAATACCTCTATGACAATTATATACTTCTTTTAAATTTGTTGGTGATGTTGTGAAATGATTATCTTGATTAAATTTTCAAAATTACGTATACATATTAAAATCTTTCAGTTGGAATAATTGTGTAATGCTTTTTATGTTGCGTTCTCTGTCAAAGCTTCAATTTTATTTAAAATACCCCTATTCCAATGACATGATTCTTCAAACGTTGCTGAAGTTGTGAAATGAGTATTTCAATTTAATTTTCAAAATTATACGTAAATATGGTTCCATTTTTGTTTTTTAATTTATATTTCTAGTTTTTCACAAAATTAGTTTGGAAGGTTATTATTAATTCAAAATTGCAAAAAAATATAAGGTAGACATTTTTCGAATGTTTTGATGAAATTAATAATCGAATTGCATTATTAAACGAATTAATTCCTTATTGCTCCTTATGTTGTAAACCGATAAATTATTATTTATTATTTATTATTTATTACAATTATGTACTTTTTTCAAATTGTTGGTGATGTTGTGAAATAAGTATCTGAGTTCAATTTTCGAAATTATGTATACACATATTTTAATTCTTTTGAATCAATTTGAAAGTTTATTGATAAATTAAATGTATAGAAATGAAATTTCAAATTTAAAGAAACACATAATGTAAACTTTATTAGAATGTTTCAATGAAAATAATTGTGTAATGCTTTTCATGTTGCAGACAGATTAACTAATTTTTAACTTATATAATTGATGAAGAATTGAATATTGAATTATTATTATTATAACATTAAGCCATTTCCCTTTCGGTGTAGGCAACCCAGGTTGCTGATCAATTCTTCTAAGAAAGCTTTAATTTTATTTAAAATACCCCTATTCCAATTACATGATTTTTCAAACGTTCCTGAAGTTGTGAGATGAGTATTTGAATTTAATTTTCAAAATTATATATAAATATGGTTCCATTTTTGTGAAAAAGTATAAAAGGTGTCTAATAACACGAAATTTCAACAACGAAAGTAAAAATAAAAAACAAAATTAAAAGTGAAAATGATGTGAATGTTTGAATGAAAATTATAGTTTAATGCTTCATGTTGTGAACAGATTAATTTATTATCAGGTAATGTATTTCAATATTGACTATAATTTGTATAATGGAAACTTATTTATCTTTAAAATACCTCTATGCCAATTATGTAATTTTTGCGATGTGAAATGAGTATCTGAATTCTAATTTCAAATTAAAGAAAAAAATTTTAATTTTAGTTTTGTATGAAATTAGTTTGAAAGGTTATTATTATCTCAAAGTTGCAGAAAAACGTTAGTTAAAAATTATTCGAATGTTTCGATGAAAATAATTTTTCATTGCTTTTTATGTTGTAACCCGATAAATTAATTATTATCTGTTTATTTTTTTACAACATCGAATCACATAAAGATTGAATTACAATTTGTATCTATCAGGTAACATAAATTGATTATTTATTTTGTGTTAATGTAATTGAATTTTCACCATTATTTTTATAATGAAGGTTGATTTTTTTCTTTGAAATACCTTTAATACAATTATATACTTTTTGTAAATTGTTGGTGATGTTGTGAAATAAGTATCTGAGTTCAATTTTAAAAATTAGGTATACGAATATTTCAATTTTTTCAATCAGTTTAAAAGGTTATTAACAAATTAAATGTAAAGAAATGAAATTTCAAATTTGAAAAAACATGATGTAAACATTATTAAAATGTTCCAATGAAAATAATTGTGCAATGCTTTTTATTTTGTGGACTGTTTAACTAATTATTATCTCATATAATTAATATATAATTGAATATTGGATATCATGATTATTACTATTGGGACTTCAATTTTATTTAAACTACCCCTATTACAATTACATGATTTTTTTAACGTTCTGAAGTTGTGAAATGAGTATTTGAATTCAATTTTCAAAATTATTTATAATTATGGTTCCATTTTTGCGAAAGAAGTACAAAAAGTTTTAAAAAAATTGAAATTTCCCCAATGAAAGCGAAAGTTTACAAAAAATTAGAAGTAAAAATGATGTGAATGTTTGAATGAAAATTATAGTTTAATGCTTTATGTTGTGAACAGATTAATTCATTATTAGCTGATACTTTTTTTTAACAATATTAAGTTATTTAAAGATTGAATTGTAATTTTTTTTTATTAAATAAGATAAATTGATTATTTATTCTAAGGTTATGTAAATGAATATTGGCTATAATTTGTATAATGAAAGTTCATTTACGTTTAAAATTTCTCTATTCCGACTGTGGAATTTTTGCGATGTGAAATGAGTATTTGAATTCTGATTTCAAATTTATATGTTTTTTCATTTTAGTGTCTCATGAAATTAGTTGAGAATATTACTAATAATTTAAATTTGCAGGAAAAGATAAGGTAAAAATTATTCGAATGTTTTGATGAAAATAATTGTTCATTGCTTTGTATGTTGTGAACAGATTAATCAATTATTGACTGGTTATTTTTTTTGCAATATTGAATTACATAAAGATTGAATTTCAATTGTTGTCTATAAGTTAACATAAATAAATTATTTACTCTAAGATTATGTAATTGAATATTGGCTATTATTTGTATAATAGTTTATTTTTTATTTAAAATACATCTATTACAATTATATAATTTTTTGAATGTTTATGATGTTGTGAAATGAGTATCTGAATTCAATTTTCAAAATTATGTGTACATATGTTTCAACATTTTCGATGCTTTTATGTTTTAGAATGATTAATTAATTATTAACTGCTTCTGTTGAAACTTTTAATTTGTCTGGAGTTAGTTCAAACGGTAATTAATAAATTAAAATTTCAGTAATGGAAGTAAAAATTTGAAAAAATATATGAAGTAAAAATTATTTGAATATTCATATTCTATCAGAATCTAATTTCAGCAAGAATTTCAGTGGTCAGAAATATGCAACAAATAAATAGTTATGCGAAAATTGGATAAATGATGAAAATTATTTAAAAAGTTGGCGCGCGCGTTTAATAGTCTAGTTTCACTAAAAACAAGAACACAAACTATGATAAATAATAGCCTAAAAACTGGATTTCAGGCAGTTTCCATCATATTTCTCTCCATTTAGCAGATAAATCTGAATTGTATCATCCATTGTTATATACAAAGAGATAAAATGAGAAAATGGGATAAAAACTTTTTCATCCACCCGGCATGTGCGAATATGAATGCTTGATAACTAGCCTGCGTGATAACAAATGAAACCAATGAGAGATTTTGAATGGAATGAAATGTAAATACAAAAGCTGAAATCAAAAAATTTGCATGAGTATGCATTTTCTACAAACGCCGGCTGTCAATCCGGCGAGACATTTTTAAATTATCGCTGTGCCATCCTAGTCAACCATATCGCGTTTCCACCCTGTCCGTTTTAATTGCTGATATTTTTCGAAACTCGTATGACAATGTCCTCGCTATGATCGATCGGGCTTCAAAATGTCCTTGTTAAAATTTACGAATATGAAAAAAAAGTATTTTATATAAGTTATTGAAGCGGGGAAATTTGGGAGTGGGAGGGGGAGGGGGATGATACATTTTTCAAAAACATTCGTGCAAACAATTTTCACGAAAAAGTTCAACATTTCTACATCTGTAATTGTACCCTCATCCTATAATGAGAATGTATTACATTTGTGTCAAATTTGACCCAACCCCCCCCCCCCCTCAGTTTTTGTCAATTGTCCACGTTTTGTGACCTTTTGAACCCAAAAAACAGGTTTTTACAAAATATCTGTCTCTTTGTCTGTCTGTATGTATGTCTATCTGTCTGTCTATCTGTCTGGCTGTATGTGTGTCTGTCTGTTTTTCCGTCTGTTTGTCTGTCTGTATGTTTTTCTGTCTGTATGTTTGTCTGTCTGTATTTTTGTTGGTCTGTCTGTTTGTCTGTCTGTTTTTCTGTCTGTTTTTCTGTCTGTCTGTCTGTTTTTCTGTCTGTCTGTCTGTTTGTTTGTCTGTCTGTTTGTCCGTTTTTCTGTCTGTTTGTCTGTCTGTTTTTCTGTCTGTCTGTCTGTATGTCTCTCTGTCAGTCTGTCTGTCTGTTTGTCTATTTGTCTGTTTTTCTGTCTGTTTGTTTGTCTGTCTGTTCGTCTGTTTGTTTGTCTGTCTGTTTGTCTGTCTGTTTTTCTGCCTGTTCGTCTGTCCGTTTGTCTGTCTTTTTGTCTGTCTGTCTGTTTGTCCGTTTTTCTGTCTGTTTGTCTGTCTGTTGGTCTGTCTGTTTTTCTGTCTGTCTGTATGTCTCTCTGTCAGTCTGTCTGTCTGTTTGTCT
>CAKNXH010000357.1:54786-75184 GCA_932178445.1 Andricus quercusramuli
TCTGTTTGTCTGTCTGTTTGTCTGTCTGTTTGTCTGTCTGTTTGTCTTCTGGTTGTCTGTCTGGTTGTCTGTCTGGTTGTCTGTTTTTCTGTCTGTTTGTCTGTCTGTTTGTCTGTCTGGTTGTCTGTCTGATCGTCTGTTTGTATGTCTGTTTGTCTGCTGTTTCTCTGTCCGTTTGTCTGTCTCTTCGTCTGTCTGTTTGGCTCTCTGTAGATTTTTAATTTATTAGCACGATAACGTTAGAAAGAATTAATGTATTGGCTGGGCTTTGGTAAACTCTTCAAGTGTCCTAAAATGAAGGTCAAGTTCCTTAGACAGCCATTTTTAATAAACATTCAAAAAGTGAGCACATTTTACAAATTTTGGAGAACACCTTTTTCAATGTTCAAAAATTCTATGGACGGATACTACTAGTACGCGAAAAGGCCAACAAACTACTCTAATGATTTTTGTTCTTGATAGAAGAAAAATTACCGGAATTGGAGCATTTACAAAATTTAAAAAAAAAAACGAAAATGAACATTTTTATCGCACAAAAAAAATTAAAAATCAAAAATTCCATTCTCAAACTACAAAGGATATGAAAAAAGATGAGAAGACGAAAATTATGCACTAAGAACAGATCTATAAATTTGTTAGGAATCACTTTTCTATGGGACGCATAGTTTTTCTATCATTTGTAAAAAACTGATTTAAGAATAAGATAAATTAAATTTTTTGGCAAACGACACAAGCCACACAAAAAATTAATAAATATTATATTATGATATTTTATATTTTCAAACCAAATATCGAATTTCTCCTTTTTGAGAAATTTAATAATCATTTCCTTTGTGGAAATCTTAGTAAATCATAAATTTCATTAAAAATTTTGTTTGATCAACTACTTTTAACGCTTCCTTCTGACACAAGTCCTACTTGATATCTTTTATACAATTTAAAATATCCCCACTTCATTTCTCTATGTCCCCTCTTCTCTCTTCTCTAGTTTGTCTTCCCTCTAATCTTATACTATTGTACCTCTTACGTTCCTGCTCACTTGCGCACTCCCTAATTCTTCCGTCTCTTTTTCCCATCTCCTCACTTACGCTACTTCTTTAGCCCACTTCCTGAAATCCCGGTACCTCATCTCCCCTACTTAAAACCCCTTCCCTACTACTCTTGTCCCTACTTTCTTCCTCTACGTCGATTACCCTTACTCCTCCTACTATCTCATTCCTTACTTTCACAATCACTTTCTCTCCACCTACTTCTCTCTTTTCTACATACCATATTCTTACTTAGCCTACCTCCTCAACCCCATGCCTGCGAATCTCCCTTGCCCCTTCACTACTCACCATGCCTTCCTACCTTCCTACTCCCTCACCCCTCACATCTTCTACCAACCTGACCCTCAACTTTCCCTTCACTTCTCGTCATCCCTACCTCTCTCTTCTCTATTCCCTCTTTTCTTAATTAACTTATCCACACTTCCCGGAAACTCGCCTGCTTTTCTATCCTACTTACCACCTCTTCCATACTACTTTCTCATCTCTATTTCCTTCCCCTACGTCCATTTCCCTTACTTACCCTACCATCCCGTCCCTTACTTCCTTATTTATTTTCCTCCCATGTATTCCCCTACTTCTTCCTCCGAAATTTCTTATCTCATCAGTTCCCCTACTTTCCCACCCTTCACTTATTTGATTCCTCCGCTCACTCCTCCCTCACTCATCATACCTTCCCTTCAACGTTTGAATCCGTACTTTCTTACCACACCTCATCCCTCCCTCTCCTTTCTCTCCCATGCACTTCCAACGATCCACCTCCCCTTTCTTCCTCTAGTCTTCCCTCACTTCCTCCAGTCCCAGTTACAGTTTCCTAATTCGTCACCTATCACGCCTTATTATCGCCCCTAGTTCTAACCCCTCGCTTCCCCTGTTTCACCTACGTCCCTCTTCTCACTTCTTCTACTACTCTTCGTATACTACCCCTACTTTGCACCCCTTATTTTCCCGACGGCGGACCAACATCCGACTGAAACGGTGTGGATTCCTGTCCGGGACTATGAAACCCTAGAAGAAGGAGAAAGAGTAAGGAAAGAATGAGAGGTTCCTTTTGGTCGTCTCTTCCCTTTTTCTTCCTTTTTCTATGATATGATTGTCTATAATGAGTGAGGAGATTCCTATTCGATCTCAAATAAACTATATTACAGTTTTTCAAACAAAAAAAAAATTATTGATGATTATTATAATAAACTCCATGTATTTATCTATAAAGAAAATTAGCACACATAGACCAGTGGATGCAATAATTCAATTAAATAAACTTTAGATATACCTTTTTTGAAGAATATTTTGAAAAAGCTTAACTCAGCATGAAATCACACCTTCTTTTAAAGCACTGAAGATTCTTTTAAATCTTTCCATCAAATTTTCAACTGATAAAGTTGAAAAACTATATACATAAAAGGTAAGAAGGTTTCGGATAAGATTCCGATTATAGATTCCTATTCTGCCTCGTGAAGTTTAAAAGCACTATCTTTTACAACGACTTCCGGCAATTTGATTAAAGAATGAATAATCGATTCTTTTGAGAGCCATGAAGAAAAAAGTGCCAGCAATCACATTCACTGATTGCGCTATAATTATCATCGATCAGATTTACTTCCTTTAGTGAAATGTGCCCCATGTGTCATATTAACCCATGTATCATATTACCCCATGTGTCATATTACTGCGTGTGTCATATTACCTCATGTGTCATATTACCTCATGTGTCATATTACATCATGTGTCATATTACATCATGTGTCATATTACATCATGTGTCATATTACCTCATGTGTCATATTACTTCATGTGTCATATTGCATCATGTATCATATTACATCATGTGTCATATTACCTCATGTGTCATATTGCATCGTATGATATATTACCCTATGTTTCATAGTGCCTCATATTGAAAATAAAATTATTTTATGCGACTTTGAGGTATTTTCCGTACCGGAGATTTAATTTGAAAATTAATACTTGATTCTTTCGCTCGCCACAAAGAAAAAAGAGGCAGCAATTACACTCGCGAAGTGCGCCACCCTCAATTATGCAAAACGGACGATTACCCTACAATCTCGTACTACACAAACCACAGATAGTTCACACTAATTTCCCTCGTAAATCTGTTTACAATTCTAATTCGCTCCTGGTCACCGCCTTTTTAAGTGTGTAACGAAACTATAATTATTATCGATTTGATATACTTCTTTCAGTGAAATGTAATCTTTCTATAGAAAAAAAATGATTTTTATTTTCTTTCTATAATTCAAAAATAGAATGCAATAATCAATATTAGGTTTTTCAAAACCAGAAGAAACAAAGGAACAGAACTTCCTTCTTCCAAAATTAATAGAAATTTTCAAAAAAACATGTACCGAATGTCCCATATTACCTCATATGATATATTACCCGATGTGATACATTATCTCATGTATTATATTGCCTCATGTGTCATATTACTTGATGTGTCATATTACCTCATGTGTCATATTACCTCATGTGTCATATTACATCAGGTGTCATATTACCCTAGGTGTCATATTACATCATGTGTCGTATTACCTCATGTGTCATATTACATCAGGTGTCATATTACCCTAGGTGTCATATTACATCAGGTGTCATATTACCTCATGTGTCATATTACACCATGTAATATTGTACTTATTACCAAAAAAAAATGAAAATTCAGCTTTTTAGAGTCATAATAATTTTTAATAAATCTTATTTAAAAAATTTGTAAAGCGGCAGCAATCACATTCACTAAATGTGCCACTCACGATGGTGAAAACAGAAGATTTCCCTGCAATTTCGTATCACACGAACCACAGGTATTTCACACTAATTTCTCTCATAAATCTCTTTTTAAGTCTAATTCACTCTGGGATTAAACGTGCGCGTATAAGAGGTTACACCATGTTAGCAAAAGTTACTTCCCGCGACTGATTCAAATACGAAATTATACTAGTGAGCTTTTGTTCCAAAATTTCAAAGCTTAGGCCAATTTTAAATTCTACCCATTTATTCAAAACTTCATGGTGTCATTTTTGAATAATATTTGCAATTAGCTTTATTTATGGATTTTTTCAAATCAGAAAGTTATAGCTCAAAACTTTTTAATTTAAATTGAAAATCAAATTGCTCGAATAAAGTAACAAACATTTCTTTGTGATTTTAGAAAAAATTATTTTCCGAAAGATGTCTTTTTTGATCAAATATGTTAAGGGTCTCGAAGAATTTTGTAGAATTTCTAGAGATTTCAAGAGATTTCTTATATGAAATATTTCAAGGGATTTCGAAGAATTTTATAGAAATTCTAAATATTTTAAAGAATTTCTAGAGAAATGTGGAAAATAAATAAAATTTTATTGAACTTTGAGGGATTCTTCAAGATTTTACAGATTTTAAGGGACTTTAAGAGTTTTCACAAAATTTAAAGGATTTTATTAATTATCTAAGGATTTCAAGGGATTTTAAAAATTTCTAGGTTTAGAATATTTTTTTTTATCGAGAACTCAAAATTTTTAATTCTGGTCACTCTACTTCCAACTCAATAAAAACCTTAAAAATATAAAATGTACTACCAATTTAACAAAAATTAAAACCGAAAATGTCCTCATTTCAAGCTTGATGAAAATGTTAAAAATGCAATACTTCCGATTCTTCTACTCAATAAATATCAAAAACCAAAAAAGTTCCTCTTGCAATTGGAAAAAAAAATTAAACACAAAAATTGATTTTCTTTATTTTAATTTTGCTCGTTTCAAATTGATAATTTTCAATTGTTATTTTACGTTACAATAAAAATTGTGAAAGTTTAATTTTCAACGTTAAAATTTGTAAATTGTTTAATTTCAAACAGATATAGAATCGTATTGTAAAATAGTTATTGTACCATTTTCAAAATTCAAAGTGCAGTCCAGTTTTGAAAAACATTTATTAACTTATATTTACAGTTGATCGTCTTAAAACGTTTTTATGAGCAATTTGAAATTTCAAACGCTTTTAATTCTTTATTCTTAAGGTCTTCAAAAATGAATTTTCAAATTCTGCCAATTAAAAATTTACGTTTAAAAATGAAGACATAAAATGAAAAAATTCGAAGTAAAACATTTTAGAATTAGGCGTTCTAAACTGAATGATGTAGAAATTAAAACAGTCAACAACTGAACTTAACATTCATTATTTATTTTAATTAAATTATATCATGTGATATGATATTTGTGATATTCCAAGTTTGTTGATAGATTGTTTTTCCACAAATTTGTAAAATTCCCTGTGAAAAAAATGTACTGTTATTTCTCAGTTTTTACCTTCAGCATCGAAATCGATATTCAGAAATTATATTAATCAAAAATAAAAGTCAATAATTTTCCTTCATATAAAAACAGGTAACCTCCATTGGTCCAGATCACGATAGTCGCCATTTTGTAGTAAATGATACGCTAACGAACGTTGGATAGCGGAAAAAGTAACGCTAACTCGCAGAGCATGCACAGTAACGTCAACACTCCCTATTATCGGTGATCAATAAAATAAGAAATCTACTTTTAACATAAGTTAAATTCTTTATTTATTATGAATAATAATCCTTCTCCGTATATATATTCTCCCATAGATGAAAACTCGTAACCGCCGTTGTAGTTTTATGGAGGAAGTTTTCTTAGTCATTTTTACTATTATTTTCAATGTAAGTTGTTATTAAAGATATTATATCTTTGATACATAAAGTGATTATTTACTTTAAGACTATGTAATTGAATATTAGCTATAATTTTCATAATAAAAGATTATTTATGCCCAAAGTACCTCTATTCCAATTGGATAATTTTTGTAAATTTTTGTGATGTTGTGAAATAAGTACCTCAATTATGCTATCCATATTATATGTACATATATTTTACTTTTCTATGGAATCAGTTTTAAAAAATTATTATATTAAGTATTATATTAATTATTAGCTGATTAATTTTGTTCATAATATCAAATTACATAACGATTGAAGTTTAAAATTCTTTAATTAAGTAACATAAATTGATTTTTTACTTTGAGATTATGTAATTGAATATTGCTGGATAAAATTGGTATAATACAAATTTATTTGTATTTGAAATAGCCTTATTCCAGTTACATAAATGTCAAATTGTTTCTGAGGTTGAGGGATGAGTACCTGAATTCAGTTTTCAAAATTATATGTACATATGATTTCATTTTTCCTGAAATTAGGTTAAAAGATTATTAATAATTCAAATTGTCATAACAATATAAAGTAAAAATTAACATCATTTCAATTACACAATTTTTTAAATTATGTAATTTCTGGCAATGTTTGTGATGTTGTGAAATGATTATCTCAATTCAATTTTCAAAATTATATGTGAACATGTTTTAATTTTTCCTCAAATTACTATAAAAGGTTACTGATAAATCATATTTTCATCAAATGAAGTGAAAATTTTAAAAAATGCAAAGTAAAAATTATTTCAATGTTGGAATGAAAATGATAGGTTAATGCTTGAATGAGCATCAGAATTCAATTTTCAAAATTATATATAAATATTATGTTTCGATTTTTTAGAAAATTACTATTAAAAGTTACTAATCATTCAAATTTTCGGAAATGAAATTTCAAGTTTGAAAAAAAATATAAAGTAAAAATTATTTCAATGTTGCAATGAAAATAATTGTTTGGTGCTTTTTATTTTGTGAGCTGTTTAATTAATTATTAACTGATCCTATTAAAACTTAAAATTCCCGGAATTACTTTAAAAGGTCAATAATAAATTAAATTTTTCTGAATGAATGTTAAAATTGAAAAAAAAGTAAACATTTATGTACTTCAATGAATATTAAAGCTTCAAGCTTCTTATTGTAATTAAATAATTTTTCGAATGTGCCTGATTTTGTAAAATGAGTATCTGAATTTAATTTTCAAAGCTATATGTAAATATGTTTAATTTTTTCTGAAATTAGTATAAAAGGTTATGAATAAATTACATTTTTAGAAATGAAAGTAAAAATTTGCAATAATGTAAAGTAAAAATTATTTGAATGTTTCAATGAAAGTTATAGTTTAATGTTTTCATTTTGAATTTTGGTGATGTTGTGAAATAAGTATCTAAATTCTGCTTTCAATATTATATGTACATATATTTTACTTTTCTGTGGAATTAATTTAAAAAGTTAATATTAATTAAATTTTGCAGGAAAATATAAAGTAAAAATAATTCGAATGTTTCAATTAAAAAAACTGTTTATTGCTTTTTATGTTGTGACATGATTAATTAATATGTACATATATTTTGATTCATTCTGGAATTAGCTTTAAAGGTCTACAATAAATTGAATGTATAGAAATGCATTTTCAAATTAAAAAATATATATATATATATACAAGGGGAAAATTATTTGAATGTTCCAATGAAAATAATTGTGTAATGCTGTTCATGCTGTGAACTCACCAATTATATATGAACTGATTCTATTGAAAACTACACTTTCTGGTATTACTTTAAACGATTATTAATATATTAAGTTTCCAGAAATGAAAGTTCCAATTTAAAAAATTAATAGAGTAAAAATTATTTGAATATTTTAATGAAAATTATAGATGAATGCTTCTTATTTTGTGAACTGATTGATTATTTATTAGCTGATTTATTAAATTAAATATGGGTATGCGTACTTAAATATGGGCTATGACTTATATAATAAAAGTTGATTTTTTACACAAAATACCTTCATTACAAATATATAGTTTTTTTTAATGTTTGCGATATTGTGAAATGATTATCTGAATTCAATTTTCAAAATTATATGGACATAAGTTTTAATTTTTTTCTGGAATCAGTATAAAAGGTTATCAATGGTTCAAATTGTCAAAAATGCAATTTTAAAATTCAAAAAATATATAAATTCAAAATTATTTGAATATTGCATTGAAAATAATGATAAACATTATTTTATTATATAATAAAATATAATTATATTGCATAAAATAATATAATTTCATTATATAATATATCAATATAATCATCTAAACATTCCATTGCAAATACATGTTTAATGATTTTTGTATTGCGTGAACTGAGTATTGGATCGGAATGTAACCTTCAAAATTATAGGTATTAATGTTTTAATGATTTCAGCATAATTTCAGCAAGAATTGAAGTAGTCAAAAACTTGTAAGAAATATATAGTTATTCGAAAATTGAGTAAATGAGAGAAATGAAAAAATAAAAAAAGTTAGCGCGCGCTTGCGCGCACACATAATAATCTAGTAACATAAAAAATCGATATATCAAAAACTATTAGAGATATCGATTTGAAAATTTCAGATCCGTGTTTCTCGCAGAAAATTTCATCGGAATCGGTATTCAGAAATTATGTTACTCAATAACAAAAATGAATAATTTAAACATAAAAAATCGATATCTCGGAAACTATTCGAGATATCGATTAAAAAGTTTCAGATTCGTGTTTCTCGCCAAAAAATAACTTCAAATTTTTGAAAATAGAATTTCAAAATTTTGTCTTATCTAGCTGGTTCTTGGGTCTTCATTTGAAAATTATTCAATTACCTTTAGCCATTGGTGAAACTGCTAAAAAATTAGCCAAAGCTGCACCGGTTCCATGTCCAAGTACCGCAACTCGTTCAGGGTCCCCTCCAAATGCTGCTAAATTTTCTCTTAACCAGTGAAGCCCAGCTACCAAATCCATCAGACCGTAATTTCCCTGAGCACTTCCTTTTGTACCCGTTTTTAAAAATCCTGGAACATGAAACGAGATCTACTTAAACATATACATCATTAAAATGTCAGTCTGTGATGTAATAGATTATATTGCAAATAAACTGAAAAAAATGTTCAGAATTTTTGCCAAATAAAGTAAACTAAACTCAAAAAAAATTTGTTTGAATCAGAAATCTTTCTCGGTTCACCGCTAACATTAATTGCAGTATGAGATACTAAGTAAGATGCAGTATGAGTTACTGCATTCAAGGTCAGTCTCTGATATAATAGATTATAATGCAAATAAACTGAAAAAAATGTTCAAGATTTTTTCCGAATAAAATAAAATGAACTCCAAAAAAACATGTTTTGTTTGAATCAAAACTCAGTAAGTTGCAGTATGAGTTAAACATTAAAGATCAGTTTGCAATATAATAGATTATAATGCAAATACACTAACAAAAATATTCCGAAATTTTTTTCGAATAAAATAAACTAAACTCAAAAAAATGTGTTTCGTTTGAATCGAAAAATTTCCTCAGTTCTCCGCTAACATTAATTGCAGTATGAGTTACTACATTTAAGTTCAGTCTGTGCTATAATAGATTATATTGAAAAAATGTTCAAGATTTTTTTCCGAATGAAATAAAATAAACTCAAAAAAATTTGTTTTGTTTGAATAAAAAATTGTTCTTACTTCACCACTAACATTAATTGCAGTATGAGTTGCTGAGTAAGATGTAGTATGAGTTACTACATTAAAGGCCAGTCTGTGATATAATAGATTGTATTGCAAATACACTGACAAAAAAATTCCGAAATTTGTTTCAAATAAAATAAATTAAACTAAAAAAAATTGTTTCGTTTGAATCAAAAAATTTCCTCAGTTATCCGCTAACATTAATTGCAGTATGAGTTACTACATTAAAGTTCAGTCTGTGATATAATAGATTTTATTGCAAATCCACTGGAAAAAATGTTCAAGATTTTTTTCCGAATAAAATAAAATAAACTAAAAAAAATCTGTTTTGTTTGAATAAAATCTCAGGAGTTTGCAGTATGAGTTATACATTGAAGGTAATTCTGTGATATAATAGATCATAATGCAAATGCACTAAAAAAAATGTTGAAAACTTTCTTTAAATAAAATAAACTAAACTCAAAAAAATGTGCTTTGTTTGAATCAAAAATTTCTCTGAGTTCACCGCTAACATTAATTTCAGTATGATTTACTTAGGGAGTTGCATTATGAGTTACTACATTAAAGGCCATCATAGATTATATTGCAAATAAACTGAAAAAAATGTTAAAAATTTTCTCCAAACAAAATAAACTAAGTTAAAAAAATTGTTTTGTTTGAATGAAAAATTGTTCTTAGTTCACCACTAACATTAATGGCAGTATGAGTTGCCAAGTGAGATGCAGTATTAGTAACTACATTATACGTCAGTCTATGATAGAACAGATTATATTTGCAAATACACTGAAAAACATGTTAAAGATTTTTTCCGAACAAAATAAAATGAACTCAAAACAATTTGTTTTGTTTGAATCAAAACTCAGTAAGTTGCAGTATGAGTTGAACATTAGAGATCAGTCTGTGATATCATCGATCATATTGAAAATACACTGAAGAAAAATTTCCGAAATTTTTTTAAAATAAAATAAACTGAACTCAAAATAATTTTTTTCGTTTCAATCAAAAAATTTCCTCAGTTCACCACTAACATTAATTGCAGTATGAGTTACTACATTAAAGGTCAGTCTGTGATATAATAGATTATATTGCAAATACACTGGAAAAAATGTTCAAGATTCTTTCCGAATAAAATAAAGTAAACTCAAAAAAAATGTGTTTTGTTTGAATCGAAACTCAGTAAGTTGCAGTATGAGTTGAACATTAGTGGTCAGTATGTGATATGATAGATTATATCGCAAATAAATTGAAAAAAAATTTCCCAAATTTTTTTTTAAATAAAATAAACTAAACTAAAAAAAACTTGTTTCGTGTGAATCGAAAATATTCCTCAGTTCAACGCTAACATTAATTGCAGTATGAGTTACTAAATTAATGGTCAGTCTGTGATATAATAGATTATATTGCAAATATACTGAGACAAATGTTCAAGATTTTTTCCGAATGAAATAAAATAAACTCAAAAAAATTTGTTTCGTTTGAATCAAAAATTGGTCTCAGTCCACTGCTAACATTAATTGCAGTATGAGTTACTAAATAAGACGCAGTATGAGTTACTACATTAAAGGTCAGTCAGGGATATAATAGATTATATTGCAAATAAGCTGGAAAAAATGTTTACGATTTTCTCCGAATAAAATTAGATAAACTCAAAAAATTCGTTTTGGTTGAATAAAACTCAGTAAGTTGCAGTATGAGTTCAACATTAAATATCAGTCTGTGACGTAATAGATTATATTGCAAATACACTGAAAAAAATGTTCGAAATTTTTGCCAAATAAAGTAAACTAAACTCAAAAAAAATTGTTTCGTGTGAATCAAAAATTTTCCTCCGTTCACCGCTAACAATAATTGCAGTATGAGTCACTAAGTGAGTTGCAGTATGTGTTGCTACATTAAAGGTCAGTCTGTCATCTCATAGATTATATTGCAAATACACTGAAAAAAATGTTGAAAATTTTCTCCAAATAAAATAAACTAAAGTCAACAAAAATTTGTTTTGCTTGGAAAAAAATTGTTCTTAGTTTTTCCGCTCACATTAATTGCAGTATGAGTTACTAAGTAAGTTGGAGTATACGGTACAACATTAAAGGTCAGTTTATGATTTCATAGATTATATTGCGAATACACTGAAAAAAATGTTCAAGATTTTTTCCGAATGAAATAAAAGAAACACAGAAAAAATGTGTTTCGTTTGAATTAAAAATTGGTCTCAGTTCACCGCTAACATTGACTGCAGTATGAGTTACTCAGTAAGTTGCAGTATGAGTTATTACAATAGAGATCAGTCTGCGATATGACAGATTATATTGCAAATACACTGAGAAAAATGTTCAGAATTTTTGCCAAGTGAAGTAAACTAAACTCAAAAAAATTTGTTCGACTTAAAAATTGTTTTCTGTTCACCGCTAAAATTAATTCCAGTATGAGTTACTAGATTGAAGGTCAATCTGTGATATAATAGATTATATTGCAAATACACTGAAAAAAAAATTCAACATTATCTCCAAATAAAATAAACTAAACACAAAAAAATTTGTTTTGTTTGAATAAAAAATTGTTCTCAGTTCACCGCTAACATTAATTGCAGTCTAAGTTACTAAGTGAGTTGCAGCATGAGTTCCTACATTAGAGGTCAGTCTGTAATATCATAGATTACATTGCAAATACACTTGAATAACATTTTCAAAATTTCTTCCAACTAAAATAAACTAAACTAAAAAAAAATTTGCTTTGTTTGAATCAAAAAATTTTCGCAGTTCACCGCTAACATTAGTGCAGTATGAGTTACTGCATTGAAGGACAGTCTGTGATATAATGGATTATATTGGAAATTCACCAATAACAAATTTCTGGATTTTTTTCGATTAAAATAAACTAAACTCAAAAAAATTTGCTTCGTTTGAATCAAAAAATTGTCTGCGTTCACCGATTAAATTAATTGCAGTATGATTAACTTAGGAAGTTGCAGCATGAGTAACTACATTACAGGTCAGTTTGTAACATAACTGATTATATTGCAAATACACTTGAATAACAGTTTCACAATTTTTTCCAACTAAAATAAACTCAACTCAAAAAAGATTTGCTTTGTTTGAATTAAAAAATTTTATCAAGTCACCGCTAACATTAATTGCAGTATGAGTTACTGCATTAAAGGACAGTCTGTGGTGTTATAGATTATATTGAAAATTCACCAATAAAACATTTATGAAATTCTTTTTAAATAAAATAAACGAAACACAAAAAAATGTGTTTCGTTTGAATAAAAAAATTGTCTGCGTTCACCGCTAACATTAATTGCAGTATGATTAACTTATGGAGTTGCAGCATGAGTAACTACATTAGAGGTCAGTTTTTGATATAATAGATTATATCGAAAATACACTTGAATGACATTTTCAAAACTTTTTCCAACTAAAATAAACTGAACTAACAAAAAAATTTGCTTCGTTTGAATCAAAAAATTTTCTCAGTTCACCGCTAACATTAATTGCAGTATGAGTTACTGCATTAAAGGCCAGTCTCTGATATAATAGATTATATTGCAAATTCACCAATGAAAAATTTCTGAAATTTTTTTCAAATAAAATAAACTAAACTCAAAAAAATTTGTTTCGTTTGAATCAAAAAATTGTCTGCGTTCACCGCTAGCATTGATTGCAGTATGATTAACTTAGGGAGTTGCAGCATGAGTAATTTCATTAGAGGTCAGTTTGTAACATAATAGATTATATTGCAAATACACTTGAATAACATTTTCAAAATTTTCTCCAACTAAAATAAACTAAACTAAAAAAAAATAATTTGCTTTGTTTGAATCAGAAATTTTTCTCAGTTCATCGCTAAAATTAATTGCAGTATGAGTTACCAAGTGAGTTGCAGTATGAGTTACTACATTAGGAGTCAGTTTGTGATATCATAGATTATATTGCAAACACACTGACAAAAAATCATAATTTTTTTCAAATGAAATAAACTATACTAAAAAAAATGTATTTTGTTTGAATAAACAATTTTTTTTAGATCACCGCTAATATGAATTGCAGTATCTGTTACTACGTGAGTTGCAGTATGAGTTACTAAATTAAAGCTCAGTCTGATATAATAGATAATATTTCAAATACAATGAAAAAAATGTTCAAAATTTTTTCCAAATAAAATAATCTAAACTCAAAAAAATGTGTTTGAATCAGAAAATTTTCTCAGTTCTAACATTAATTGCAGTATGAGTTACCAGGTAGACTGAAAATAAATTTATATTCAGACAATTCATGTGTAATAATGATTATTTCATGCTGTGTAGTTACTGGCAAAACCAAACGATGTTGGTATTAATAATAAACGTTGAACCTCATGGAAAACATCAGAATCAATTTAACGTGGCAATCGCTTGTTATTATAACGTCCAATTAAATTATATATTGATGAAACAATTTAATTGATGCTGCTCTTTCATTTAAGCATTCATGAGACTGAAATTTTCATTGGAAGCAAATCACCGCATACATCGCAATCGATTTACGAATGCATATTAAAAAATTGGTAATCCTGAAAATTTAAATTTGAAAAAAGTTCAATAAATAAAAAAGTACCAAGAATTTTATTATCTCTCATTCTGAAATAGCCATGCGGCTGCAACAAATTTTAAAACACGTTTTGAGTCAGAAGATTTTTCGTAAAAAATTATAAAAATGTCGATTACAAAATATTTAATAGATTATTGTTTGTTTTGATTGATTTTTTGGTTTTAAATTTAATTTTTGTAGAGGAAATTCGTCTTTTGGCTTGAAGGTTAAAAAATTTAGGAAAATTTTCTTTCTTCAGTGAAAAATCTTCATTTGTTGAAAATTCGTCTATTTGGTTTCAAAACACTTTTTTTTTATAAATTATAATTATGTTGTAAATTTAATTATTATGCTGAAAATTCAAGTCTCTTTTTTAAAACCCATCTTTTCTAGTATGAAATAAATTTTTGGTTCAAACTGAATTAATGAATTTCAAAATTTCACATTTGTATCTGAAATACTGTTCTATTCCGTTTACAAAAGATTTTATGTTAAAAGTATTTTAGGATTAAAATGCTAGAACATTTTTGGAAACTGAAAATTACTTACAGAAAGAGTAGGAGGGGGGATTGATATATTTGTTTACAGTTTGTTTCAAAAGGGAAGATGTGTCTCAGAGAGGGCCTATAGTTCATTACGTAATTCAAGTACAGCCCCTAACATCCATCAACTTTTATTCATTGATCGACCCATTCATGTCGAACCTTTGAATTTCATTCAAACTCAAAACAATACCTTTTCTCGTAAATCTCTTTGAAATAAACAGCAAGGCTTCCATTGCAGTCGCTTGCATGACAATCGTTAAGTTTTCAATGGGCTTGCCACTGTTTGAATCCCCTCAAGAGGCAAGCGAATTAGAGCAAATGAAGAAGCAGCAAGAAGAAGAGAACGACCATTAAGAAATGGTATTTTGGCGAAAGTGGGATGAAATTAAATAAAACTGAGATTGGCTTCGTCTCTTTGTGAACGTTTAACTCTTTTCATAACCTCGATTCATTGTATGCTTTAAAGCTAGCTCATTAAGCTCGTGCTTCTTTGGGGCCACTCGCTCGCTCTGAGGAGAAGCCCTCGGCACGCGAACTCTTTCAAGTCTAGTACGAGAATAGCGCTAAACGAAGTTAACCTAATATAGTAACTGTATCTGTTTTTGCAAGGAAAATAATTTTAAATAATCATTATTTTCTGAAAAAAGATCTTCCCTCGGATTTGGTATGCTCCTTACTTTTGGGTGGGATTCGTTGGAAGTAGTAAGAAGGATATTCGTCGGTACTAATGGATTCTTTCTCTACAAAGAGGAAGTGAGAAGGAATTATCTTAATAGATAATAAGAAACAGGAGAAGTAGGGGAACCATAGGAGGGAGAGAGAGGAAATGTTCCCATTTTTGTAAAGGAGGGATGTATGGTTAATAGATTTCGAGGGAGGTGAAAGGAGGGTGTGATGGATCTATCTCATAGGACACAAAGGGATAGCGGATGGAAGAGTGATCTCGAGAGTACCTGAAGAGGAAGTGAGAGGATAAATGTCGTGGGAGGTGGAACGGGGGATTGATGTATCTATCTCATAAGATAGAAGGAGATAGCGAGTGTTCTCTGATTTCGATTTTCTCCTGGAAAGAATTTGATTAGCGCATATTCAATTCGTAAGTAAGTGGGAGAGGGATGAAGTTAGTCAGTGTGTCGGCTGAAATGGCCGGTATGCCAGCTGTCTCAGCAGAAACGGGCGGGCTGGTATGCCAGCTAGCCCGTTGGCGTGGAAAGGGGAGGGGGAGAATTTATGTAACTAGAAAAAATTATGTTTTTTTTTTTTATTCTTGATCTTTATTTTACTATGATTTTACAGAGAAACACGGAGTTCTTGATTGTAGAGTACTAGGCTCGTCCTCACATGTGGGTGATGCGACGTCAATTTGCTTCTGGCTGGCTTCCAGCTGGAGGATTTTGGCGGCCCAGAGAGAGTGAGAGATTCGTAGATTTCTTATAAGCTTGGTTGGTCACGGTAATGGCTTGCTCGTGAAGACCTCTGGCTGGTTACCAGTTGTAGAGTTTAGTGTGAGGGCTCTGGCTACCAGCGCTCAAACACTTCTGTCGTTCTGGGCCCGTGCGCGCCCTTTTAACGAGGAGGCTGCGTTGGCGTTGCGAGGGAGTCGAGCGGAGAGGGTAGAAAATCGTTGGAGGGAGATGCGCGCGCCGAGTTTCACGAGCGCTCTACTCGCGATTTTCGCCTCTACTCGGCCTGCCGCCTTGCTAACATCACTGTTGACGCCACTTCACGAAATACTATTTCTCCCTCTCTCTTACTCGCAGGTCTAATTACTAGTTATTATAATTTGAAGATGGTTGCCTACTGAATGAATGAACGTCGTCTGCGAGAGTGTTTTGAATCTGCCAATAAAAGAGTCTCGCTCCATGCTAGCCGCGTATAACAGATTCTTGAAAATGCTTCATTTACCATAAAATAAAATTATAGTATTCTTACACCATACACTCATTAATTTTAGAAATAAAGGAATCAACTAAAAGTCTACTCTGTATCAATGATCATATTAAAGACAATTAAATTTAGGCTGAATCTTAATGATTTTACAAATTCGAAAATCCCTCCCTCATTCCCCAAAATTTTTCCAATTTCGGATTGGATCTAACATTTCAAGTCAAAATATTGCATTATCAGCAAAGTAGATGAATTTTTAACCAAATAGTCGCATTTTTAACCAAAACGAGAAATTTTTAATCAAGAATATCACTTTCCTAAACAAAAAACAAATTTTCGACAAAATAGATTAATTCTTAACCAGATACTTGAATACTCGAATTTTCAACTAAAAGAGACGAATTTTCAACATGAATTTTTAAGAGAGTAGTTCAAAAATTTCACTATTTAATCAAGAATGATATAGTTCAATTTTCAGTTAAGAAAAAAAATAACTCTTAACCAAAGGGACGAATTTCAAACGAAAATCCTCGACCAAAAAATATGAACCGTCAACGAAAAATGTAATAGTTAATATTGCAACCGGCGAATTTTTAAAACAACAATTAAATCCTCAATGGAAAAAAAAATTTCCAACGAAACAGGTGCATTTTCAACCAAAAAATACGCTTTTTCTACGGAAAGAGTTGACTTTTCAGCCAAAAAGGATTTTAATTTTGAATAAAAAACAGTTGAATGGAAGTATAAAAGACGAATTTTTAACAAAGTAATTGAACCCTTAATGGAAGAAAATTAATTTTCAACCAAAAACGGGCTTTTTTAACCAAAAATGGCACCATTTCTGCCAAAATAGATGAATTTTCAAATAAAACAAAGAACGAATTTTGAAATGAATATTCATCATTATGAATAAAAAATAAATGAATTTGAAATAAATAATTATGCTGAAAAAGACGAGTTTTTAACAAAACGGTTGAATCCTCAAAAAAAAAAAAGAATTACATTTTAACAAAATTGTTGATTTTTAATACCGAAATGTCGAATTTTCAACAGAAAAGAGAATCTTCGATTAAATAGTGGAATTTTTACCCAGAGCAGGAATTTTTGACAGAGTTGTTCAAAAAGATCGCTTTCTAATCAAAAATAAAATAGTTAAATTTTCAGTTAAAAAAATTAAATTTCCAACCATAGAGATGAATTTTTATCGAAAATTATGGGTCTTTAACCAACACGATGAATTTTCTACCAAAAGACGAATTTCCAACCAGTTGCATTAAAAAAAATTATTTTTGAGAAAATTGTCAAATTGTCAACCAAAAAGATCAATAATTTTCAACAAAGAAAATAAATGTTCTGATCCAAAAAATAAATTGTCATCAAATACATTTTTTCTGTTAAATATTTATTTCTCAAAATGAAAATTGATCTAATCCATCTCTAATGTGAGACTTGTTTAGTTAAACCTTCAACTATTGTGTTCAAAATTCATATTAATTGTTCAAAACCTAATTTTTTTTCGTTAAAAATTCATCTTTTCGGGCATAAAAGTCAACTGTTTTTTGCACTTTTTACATTGAAAAAATTAGGTCCTTTTTAGAAAATTCTTATTTTTTTGGTAGAATATTAATCTTTTTGTTTGAAAATTCATCTTCCTATGTTGAATATTGAAAAGCTTACTATTTTGTTGAAAATTCATCTTCATGGTATAAAATCAATCTTCTGAGTAAAAAGTAAAACTAATTTTTTTCTTTAAAGTTCGTATTTGTCAGTTAAAAATTCAACTGTTGGGTAAAAAATTAATATATTTTGTTGAAAATTAGTGGTTTATGTAGATAATTGCTATATTCTGTAAAAAATCAATTTTTTGATGAAAATTCAACTTGTTATTTGAAAATTAAACTAGTTTGTCAAAATTATTTTGTTTGTTGAAAATTGAACTATTTCATTAAATTGTTTTGTAAATTCATTTTTCAGGTTGAAAGTGATTATTCTTGTTAGGAATTCCTCTTTAATATAGAAAATTCGAAAACTTGGTTAAAATTTGTACTATTTTGTCACAAAAATCCATTATTGTGGTTAAAGCATATTTTTTTTTTTTGTAAATACATCTATTTGGTTGAAAATTAATTTTTTTTTAAATAGAAATTTATCTTTTTTGGTTAAAAATTAAACTAATAAGTTGAGATTAAGCAAATTTGTTTAAATTGAATCTACTTTCATCATTTTTTTTTTTGTTGAAAATTAGTTTTTTAACTAAAATTGTCACTTTCCCATTTTTTCTAGAGACTTAATCTCTTCCAGTTGGAAATGGAATTATTAGGTTAAAATTATTTAAGATTTATCATTTTAGTTGAGAACTTTACTATTTTTTGGAATTTCAAGTATTTGGTTAAAAATTAATTTCTCGTTAAAAAATTTCTATTCTCGGGTTTAAAAATTAAACTGTTTCGTATAAAATTTGTCCATTCTGTTAAAAATTTAAGCTTTTTTGGCCAAAAATGCATCTGGTTGAAAATCGATCTTTTTTTGAAAACTCAAGATTCATTCGCCATAGAAATTCAACATTGACATAGAGTTAATAGGCCTTAACAAATCTTTCATTAATTTTTGATATTTTAAATTTCATATTTTCATTCACAGTTAAAATCAAGACACAAAAAAAAACTTCGAACATAATTTTCAATTATGCAATACATTGAAAAAAATCTCGAACGTTAACTTTTGCATTAAGAAGTAAGGAATTTTCACTAAAAAATTATTATTCTTCACACAATTATTCAAAAAGAAACTAACAAATTGCGTTACTTTTGTTTTTATTTTGCACTTGCCCACATTTTTAATTAAAAAATTTTTTAAATGAACATTCTACAGTTTACTACTTATTTACAAAGTCTGGGGTAATTGTTTCTAATTTCTTTGGCACAGAGACTACTTTTTAATATTTTTTTGAAATTCATCAAGCAGAGCGAGACCTGTGACAGAAATCCGCACAGGCAATATATTGCAGTCTTCCTGGAAACACGTCCGCAATATTGCGATATTGCACTCTTATGAAAACTCATTTAGGGAGAAAAAAAAGTTTGTGCAAAAAAAAATTCAGAATTAGTAGAGGGCAAGTCTCTTACAGGGACCTAAAAGTAAGGTAGCTTACAAAAAATCATACAACATTTCACTTCATTTTGTGTAGAGTTTCTTTTCGTGATTTATAATTTTATTGTAGCACAATGTATTTTTTTTAGGTCGAATATTGCCTTCCGGCCAAATATGCCGGATTTTAATTTTCTCATCTGGCATATTTTGCCGAGTGAATGCAAAAAAAAAATAACTCTCGTTCCTACACAAATTTATTCTACACAAAATATATTGTACACAAAGTATACTGATCATATTTTTCCTACACGAAATATTTTCTGCACAAAATATTTCCTACACAGAAATGAAGACTGTTATATTTTTCCCATACAAAATTTTGTCTACACAGAATACTTCCTTCACAGAGAATTTCATATTCTTTGATACTGTTATTTTTCTCCTACACAAAATAGTTTCTACACAAAATATTTTCTACACAGAACATTTTCTACCGCAAATTTAATACTGTTATATTTGTCCTACACAAAATTTGGTCTACACAGAATATTTCCTACACAGAGAATTTTGTATTGTTTAATACTGTTATTTTTCTCCGAGACAAAATAGTTTCTACACAGAATATTTCCTACCGAGAATTTAATAATTTTATACATTTAATACATTTTTCTTTCCTCTCTTTTATTTTTGTCCGGAAACACAAAATTTTTTTATTGTGTTTTTCAGGAATTGCAATAGGAGCTTTTTGTGGTGGTTGTCCTTTGATCGTTGAATTCTTGTTTTATTTTCAGGAATTCAATACATTGAATTTAATACTGTTATATTTGTCGTACGAAAAATATTT
>CAKNXH010000357.1:79262-98836 GCA_932178445.1 Andricus quercusramuli
ATTCCGGAAGAGAAAAGTATGTCGGAAGAGAAAAGTATGCCGGAAGACAAAAGTATTCTGGAAGAGAAAAGTAAGACAGAAGAGAAAAGTATGCCGGAAGAGAAAAGTATGCTTGAAGAGAACAGTATCCCGGAAGTGAAAAGCATGTCGGAAGAGAAAAGTATGTCGGAAGAGAAAAGTATGTCGGAAGAGAAAGGTATGTCGGAAGAGAAAAGTATGCCGGAAAAGAAAAGTATTCTGGAAGAGAAAAGTATGCCGGAAGAGAAAAGTATGCTTGAAGAGAACAGTATCCCGGAAGTGAAAAGCATGTCGGAAGAGAAAAGTATTTCGGAAGAGAAAATTATGTCGGATGAGAAAAGTATTCCGGAAGAGAAAAGTATTCTGGAAGAGAAAAGTATGTCGGAAGAGAAAAGTATGCCGGAAGAGAAAAGTATGCTTGAAGAGAACAGTGTCCCGGAAGAGAAAAGCATGTCGGAAGAGAAAAATATGCCGGAAGAGAAAAGTATTCCGGAAGAGAAAAGTATGTCGGAAGAGAAAAGTATGTCAGAAAAGAAAAATATGCCAGAAGAGAAAAGTATTCCGGAAGTGAAAAGTATATCAGAAGAGAAATGTATGCCCGAAGAGAAAAGTATTCCGGAAGAGAAAAGTATGGCAGAAGAAAAAAGTGTGCTTAAAGTGAACAGTATCCCGGAAAAGAAAAGTATTTCGGAAGAGAAAAATATGCCGGAAGAGAAAAGCATTCCGGAAGAGAAAAGTATGTCGGAAGAGAAAAGTATGCCGGAAGAGAAACGTATGCCGGAAGAGAAAAGTATTCTAGAAGATAAAAGTATGTCGAAGGAGAAAAGTTTGCCGGAAGAGAAAAGTATGCTTGAAGAGAACAGTGTCCCGGAAGAGAAAAGCATGTCGGAAGAGAAAAATATGGCAGAAGAAAAAAGTATGCCTAAAGTGAACAGTATCCCGGAAAAGAGAAGTATTTCGGAAGAGAGAAAATATGCCGGAAGAGAAAAGTATTCCGGAAGTGAAAAGTATATCAGAAGAGAAATGTATGCCGGAAGAGAAAAGTATTCCGGAAGAGAAAAGTATTCCGGAAGAGAAAAGTATGCTTAAAGTGAACAGTATCCCGGAAGAGAAAAGTATTTCGGAAGAGAAAAATATGCCGGAAGAGAAAAGTATTCCGGAAGAGAAAAGTATGTCGGAAGAGAAAAGTGTGTCAGAAGAGAAAAATATGCCACAAGAGGAAAGTATTCCGGAAGAGAAAAGTATGTCAGAAGAGAAATGTATGCCGGAAGAGAAAAGTATTCCGGAAGAAAATATTCATTTTTTTTATTAACTATCTCTGTGACGGTTGATTCGTGATTTTTCCCGAGTCTTATGGATTCAAAGGTTCTATTTGCTTTGTGAGTGACAAAATAGAAAAGAGTGAAAAGAGAGAAAAGGGTGACAAGAAATGGATACTTTATCGGATACGAACACTAGAGACGGTGGCTTCTAGTGCCGTGCGCATAAATACATAGCCAGAAGAAAAAGAAGAAAAATGAATACAGCCTTCACTTCCGAAGCAATATTGAATAACGCTCGGGGCTTTGTTTTTTACCCTGGATAAAAAGTACGTGAAACAGCTTCATCACAATATTTACAAAAAATATAAAGATAAACTGTTTTCTTTAAATATTTCATATTTTTAAATGTTTCAAGCAATTGTCTAGAATGCGAATTAAAATCAGCAGCATAATTAACATCCAGGCACACTGATCGTTTGTTGTATCTTGAACCACGGAGCGAACCAAGAGTGACTACTTTATGCATTCTTTTTGCTAGTTTATCTATATTTCTCCAGAAAATTTAATTTTTGAAAACAATTCTTGTAATTGAAAGTAACCAAAATTGAACTACAAATTAATACAGATGAATTTCCTTCCAGAAAAAGGAGGTTTCCAGAAAATGTTTTTATCAAATAAGTTATTAAATTTCATTTATTATTTATGATTTCATCATTTAACCATTTTTAATTGACTAGATTAGACAATTTTATAATTCTGGAATTTCAAATTGTCGGAAATTGTACAATTTCGAGAATTTTCTATTTCAAATATTTTTTTTTTAATTTGCTGTGTCGAAATTTTATTTTTCGAGATTTTTCAGTCGTTCCTTAGATTAATTAATTGTCAATTGTAAAATGAATGACTGAATGGTCTGGGGTATATCTAACCGTAAACGGGTGGTTTTTTAAAATACTTTAAATGGGATTGAATATAATCCAGAGGTAGATTTTGACGAGTTTGGATATGGTCAAATATAAATGAGTGGTTTCTCAAATGCTGGAAATGGGTTCAAATATAATTGAGAATTAGCTTTTGCCAAGTTGGTATAGTCAACTATGAACGAATAATTTTTTTTTAATACTGGAAATGGGTTGAAGTAAAATTCAGAGGTACACGTTACCGTTTTAGGATCAAATATAATTGCAAAATCGATTTTGCCAAATTGGAGTGTGGCCAACTATAAACATCTGTTTTTTTTTAATGCTGGAAATGGGTTAGTTGCAGGCGAGGTGTAGATTTGGCCTAGTTGGTGTATGGCCAACTATGTTGGTGTATGACCAACTAGTTCGTATGGTCAACTATGAACGAATAATTTTTTTAAATACTGGAAATGGGTTGAAGTAAAATTCAGAGGTACACGTTACAGTCTTAGGATCAAATATAATTGCAAAATCGATTTTGCCAACTATAGACTGGCCAACTATAAACAGGTGTTTTTTTAATGCTGGAAATGGGTTAGTTGCAGGCGAGATGTAGATTTGGCCGAGTTGGTGTATGGCCATTTAGGAACAGGTGTTTTTTTTTTAATGCAGGAAATAAAGTGGAGTCTGGTTATAAAAATATAACTATAAATGGTAGGTTTTTTTAAATGCTGAAAATGGGGTCAAATATAATTGAGAATTAGCTTTTTGCAAAGTTGGTATGGACAACTATAAACAGGTGGTTTTTAATACTGAAAATGGGTTAACTGCAGTCGAGATGTAGCTTTTGTCGAGCTGGGGTATGGTCAACCATGAAATGATCATTTTGTTTGAATACTGGAAATGGGTTCATGTAGAATTGAGAATACATGTTATTGTTTTGTGGTTAAATATAATTAAAAGTTCGATTTTGTCAAATTGGAGTATGACCAATTCTTAACAGGTGGTTTTGAAATGCTTATAACTTTGAATGGTTAGTGGTTTCAAAATACTGAAAATGGGGTAAAAATGGGTTAAATCAATATGATGATAAATATATGAAATAATGAATAAATTTATAAATGAATTTAATTTTTCTCCAAAATACTGGAAATGGGATCAAATATAATGAAGAGCTAGATTTTGCCGGATTGGGGTATGGAAAATTATAAACAAGTGTTTTCAAAATGCTGGAAATGGGGTCAAATATTATTGAGATTTAGATTTCACCGTTTTGAGGTACTGCCAGATATGGACAGGTGGTTTTTTTGAATACTGAAAATGAAGTAAATTTAATTGATAATAAATTAATTATACAATACATGAATTAAATTTTTCTCTTAAATACTAGAAATGGGATCAATTTCAATAAATAGGTAGATTTTACCGAATTAGGGTATGGACAACTATAAACACGTGTTTTTTTTAAATGCTGGAAATGGGGTGGAACATTATTAGGAGATAGATTTTGCTGAGTTGGGATATTTTAAATTAAAAATGTTGTTTCTTTAAATGCTGGAAATGCGGTTGAATTTGATTAAGAGGTAGATTGTACAGGGTTGGGGTATGGACAACTATGAACCAATTGCTTTTCAAATAGCGGAAATGGGGTCAGATATATTTGAGAGATAGATTTTGTCGAACTGGTGTATGGTCAACCAGTGAAAAAGCTCTTTTTTCATTTGCTGGAAATGGGGTCAAATATAACTGATAGATAGATTTCACCGAGTTGGGGTATGGTCAACTATAAACTGGTGGATTTCTGAAAATACTGGAAATGGGTTCAACTTTGCTTGGTTGGGGTCTGGCCAATTATAAACAAGTGTTTTTTTTCAATACTGGAAATGGGTTAAAATATATTCAAGAAATAGATTCCACCGAGTTGGAGTATGGTCAACTATAAAAAATTTGTTCAACTGCTACAAATGGGGTCAAATCTGACTGAGAGGTAGATTCCACCGAGTTGGGGTATGACCGACTATAAACTGCTGGATTTTTCAAAATACTGGAAAGGGGTTCAAGTAACATTGAGAAGTAGACATTACTGTTTTGGGATCAAATATAATTAAGACGTTGATTTCGCCGAATTAGGGTATGGTCAAAAATAAGGAGGTGGTTTCTTTGAATGCTGAAAATGGGTTAAATAAAATTTAAAGGCCGATTTCACAGATGCGGGGTGTGGCCAACTGCCAACAGGTGTTTTTTTTCAAATACTGGAAATGGGTAAAACTTAATTAAGATGCAGATTGAGCCGAGAAGGGTTATGACCAACTATAAACGGTTGTTTTCTCTGAAATACTGGAAAGGGGGTCAAATATAATCAAGCGGTAGATTTTGCCGAGTTAGGGTATGGATGAGTGTTTTTTTTTTGGGGGGGGGGGGGGTGTTTTTTAAAATACCAGAAATAGGGTCGAATATAATTTTTTTTTTAAATTGCTCTTTAGAATAGCTTACTCAACATCGAAACGCGCAAGCGCAAAGTGTCTAAAGTAGACTGGGCATGAAATTGAATGTACGTGAAATTAGTTTAACATTACTACAATGAGCACGAATTGTTGAGTTATATCTGCTTCTAAATTTCAAGCATTGTACAAATTTTAGTGTAATTACAGTCCAATTGTGTTTAGAGCCGAAATAATACCTCTGAAATCCTCTTGCAATAATTTCCCAAATTCAATGGAATTTTAATCTAGCAAATTGACAGGATGCTTTTGCTTTAATTATTAATTACGAGTACAAATCAGGATACTACAGGTCAGGAAATTCTAGAAAGTCAGCGAGAATGAGGAAATTTGACCGTGCGGTCTGTGAGACCGCACGGTCAATTTAACCGCAGGAAAATTTAAGAAAAATTGTGGATTTGATTTTCTTTAACTTCTTTAAAATTCTTAACAGATGCATTCAAATTATTTGAAATTTGTAAAAATCCCTAGGAATCCGTCTGAATGAATCAAAATTTCTTAAAGTCTTGCTGAAACTGAAAAAATGCAGAAGAACTTGAAATCTCTGAAAAACTCGTAAAATTGTTTTAAATCTTCGGAAATCCCTTGATAATCATTGAAGTCCTTTACATTTTTTTCCTACCTTTTTAAATTAATTTTTTAATTTTAGTCAAATCTTAATTAATTTTTCAATTAAATAATTAAAATAATTTAAGTAATTGAAATATTTTGAAACCTATTAAATTTTTTTCAATCTATCAAAATTCTCGGCAGTCCTTCGCAATTTTTTGGAATCCATTAAAATCTTGTCAAACTCCTTCAGAATCATTCGAAATCTTCGGAAATCTCACAAATTTCCTTCAAATTCTTGAAAATGTCTCCAACTTAATAATTTTTTTTCAAAATTTCGTAAAATCTTTTGAAATATTTGAAAATCTCACGAAATGGCTTGAAAACGAATTTCTTCAAATCCACTGGATCCACTTCGAAATCCTTAAGAATAATTCTAAAAAAATTGAATGGTATTTGCAATCTCTTGAAATCCTGAAATTCCTTCGAAATTTTTGAGAATCTTACAAATTCCTTTGAAATTATAAAAAAAAAATAGTTAATCAAACAATTTTTCAATTTCATGAAATCCTTGGATATATTTGGAAATTTCCCAAAATGATTAAAATTATTCAAAAACTCTTAAAATTTCTTAAAACTTTGTAAAATTCTTCGAAATTTTTCGAAATCTTTGAACATCATTCTAGAAAAATTGAACATTCTTTGAAATTTCTTGAAATCCTTGAGAATCTATGAAGTCCTTAGAAATCTCCTAATATCCTTACAAATCCATAAAAATTTATTTCAATCCTGCGCAATTGTTGGAATTCTTCAAAATCTCTACATTCTGGTTATTATCCAGTAAACTTCGTTGAAAAAAATCGAAATTTCATTTAATCCTCAAAAATCTCTAAAATATTTCTCGAAATCATTCAAAATTGTTGAAAAATTTTGAGAATCCTTTGAAAGCCATTGAAAATACATTTCTTTAAAATCTATAGGAATCAACGAAATTTTGGAAACCTTTCAGATTTTCTTAACATTCCTTAAAATTTTGAAAAATCTTTTGAAATTCGCAAAATATTTTCGAAATTCATTCCAATTTCTTGAATACCATAAAAACCTTTGAAATCTTCAAAAATTTTGAAATCTTTCGAAATTTCTTATGACCCTTAAAAATACCTTAAAATTTACAAGATGTAAACTGAAAAATTCTTGCAAGTCCTTCAAAATTTTCTGAAATCCATTAGAATCTCTCAAAATTTTTATAATATCCTGAAAAATGCATTTTCTCAAAGTCCATTAAAATCTTGTAAAAATCCCTAAAATCTTCGAAATATTTTCAGAAATCAATGTGATGACTAAAATCTCTTGAAATCTCTTAAAATCCCTTGAAATTTTGTCAAATTATCTAAAAAATTTTAAAAGTTTTTAAAATCCTTTCAAATCTTTCTCAAAAAAATGCAATCTTCAAAAATCTATTGAAATCCATTAAAATTTCTCGAATGCCGTAGAATCTTTTTAGATCTTCGGAAATCCTGTCAAATCCTTATGGATTTCTTGAAATCTGCTCAATTCTCAAGAAATTGTTTAATATCCCGTAAAATCCTTTGAAATGTTTGCAAATCTCAAATCTTATAAAATCTCTGAAATATCTCTTGGAATTCTTCAGAATTATTTTAAATATTCAAAAATGACTTGAAGACTTTTGAAATCTTTCAAAATCTCTAAAAATTCCTTGAAATCTTTAGACAATTCTTTAAATCTTCAAAATCCATGGAAATTTAGAATTTCTTAAATTCCATTAAAATCCCTTAAAATCCTTCGAAATTTCGTGAAATTCTATGAAATTTTCAAAAAGTTTTCGAAAACCTTGGAAATCCTTCTTAAAAGAATGAAAGTCTCTAGAAATCTCTCAAAATCCAAGGAAATTTCTCGAATGCCGTAGAATCTCTTCAAGTCCTTGGAAATCCTTCGAAATCATTTTGGATTTCTTGAAATCCGCTAAAATCTCGAAAATTGACTTAATATCCTGTAAAATCCTTTGCCAAATTAAAGTTTAGAATTTTCAAAATTTCTTGAAATTCGATGAAATCTCTCAAATTTGCATTATATCCTGTAAAATGTTTCAAAATATTCGAAAAGCCTATCAAATCTTTGAAATATATCTTGAAATTCTTCAAAATTATTTGAAATATCCAAAATTCCCTTGGAAACTGTAGAACTCCTTCGAAATCTCTGAAAATTCCTTTAAATCTCTCAAAATTTTGTGAAATCATTAAAATCCATGGAAATCCTTTAGAATTTCTTAAAGTCGATTCAAATCATGTGAGAATCTCTACAATATTTGTAAAATTTTGAAAATCAACGTAATTCCTTAAATCCCTTGAAATCTCTTAAAATTCCTTTGAAATTTTGTGAAATTCCCTAAAAATCTTGAAAAGTTTTCGAAATCTTCGGAAATCATTTCTGAAAAAATGGAAGTCCTCAGGAATCTCTTGAAATCCAGGAAAGTTTCTCGAATGCCGTAGAATCTTCTAAAATCTCTGGACATCCTCCCATATCCTTATCGATTTTTGAAATCTGCTAAAATCTCTCAAATTTGCATAATATCCTGCAAAATCCTTTACAATATTTGAAAATCTCCTGAAATCCTCTAAAATCTCTGAAATATCTCTTGAGATTCTTCAGAATGATTTTAAATCTTTGAGAACCTCTTCAAAACTGTTGAAATCCTGCAAAAAAAATTCCTTGAAATCTTCCAATTTTTTTTCAAATCTTTCAAAAACCAAGGAAATCCATCGGACTTTCATAAAGTTCATCACAATTTTGTAAAAATTCCTTGAACTTCTTTGAATTATTTTTAGAAACAAATCTAATCACTGAAATCTCTTAAAATCTCATAAAATCCCTTAAAAATTTCGAAATCCTTGAAAATCATTCTTGGATGCTTTTAAAAGTCTCTTGAAATCCATTAAAATTTTCCGAATACCGTGAAATCTTTTAAAAGTTTTCGAAATCATTCGAAATCCTAATAAATTTCTTGAAATCCTTCAAAATCTCGAAAATTTGCTTGATCTACAGTAAAATCCTTCGCAATATTGAAATCTAGAATTTGCTAAAACTCTTCGAAGTGTTGCAAAATTCTTGAATTTGCTATGAAAATCTTTTGAAAACTATTGAAATCTTTCAAATTCTCTTGAAATTCCTTGAAATATTCCAAATTTTTTTGAATCCTTTAAAAATCCATGGAAAACCATTGGAACTTCTTGAAATTCAATAAAATCTTGTAAAAATCCTTGAAATTCTTTTTAAAAATTTGAAATCCTATGTAATTATTCTTAAAAAAATGAAATTCCTAAGAAATCTTCTGAAACCCAGTAAAATTCCTGGAATAGCGTAAAATATTCTAAAATCTTTAGAAATCCTTCCAAATCCTTATCAATTCTTCGAAATTCTTTAAAATTTTCAAGTCGTTTAAGATTCTGTAAAATATTCTTAAATATTCAGAAATCTCTTAAAATCCCAAAAATGATCCGTTGTTAAGAATCGAGACCCGTGAAGAAAACTATCGGGGAACTATCCGGAGCCAGAATAGACGCTAGTCAGTCAATCTAGTTAAAATCTATTTTCGATGGTTGTCGTTAAAAATTATTTCAGACTGTCTGCATGATGAAAAAGATTCTTTGCTTTTATTGTACATTTTTCATATTTTATACTTTCAAACAACCTGGAAATTTTCGAAAATATGCACACAAAAAATTCGGATTCAAAAGACTGACAAGATGATAAAAAAATTAATTCATTTTTCAGAGATCATTTTTCATTTTTGATACTTTCAAACATCCTCTTCCTTTTTGGAAATGTACAAAAAAATTTTTTAAATGAGGCACTTAGAAATATTTTTGGCCTCAAAGAAATAGCCAGCACCCGATTAGTGCCCGAAAGCACTGACTAGATAATGAGGAAAAAAATGTGTATCAATAAATTAAAATTTATTTTTTATTCGCTATTCATATGAAGTCCCTAGTTTGAAAACAAATTTTTTTCTGAAATTTTTTTGCTTCTTTTTTTCCTGAAAGTTTAGACAACGTTTTTCACAGTATACTAAAAAATTCACGCATAAGGGATGCTCTGTGTAGTGGACCGTGGTTCTTGTGGTTTGACGTTGCACCTCTTCAAAGGAAATTAACCAAGCAAGACCCTTTCCAGCAAATTCATGGGGAAGATTAACTCTTAAAATATTCACCGGACGATTAGCCGGTGTTTAAAATTGTCCAACTGTAGCCTCTTGAAACAACGAAAAGCTCGGGTCAGGAAAACCCTCTTTTCCAAAGGTAAAAGAAATGGCTTTCCAGAATCATGTGATGAGATTTTTAACGAGTGTCCACTACGGTGGTCGAATTTTCTTCTTTTCCCTGAATTTTCATGCATATCGCCCAGAAATTTGTTCGAATCCACAAAAAATTTAGTCAATTTTAATAATAATTCATATATTTAATAATAAATCAATTGAAAAAAATTATATTTATTGTTAGAGGTTTGTGCTGAATTGTGCTGAATTTTTTTTTTTGAAACATTCAAAACTTGAGTCAGAAGTTAAAAAAATCTTTTTTTTGGGCCACCTACGTCAGTTTCTTTTTTTTTTTAGTTGTGCTGAATTGTGCTGGACTTGTGCTCTATCGTGCCGCAAAATTTTTTTGAACAAAAAATCAAAATTGAAGCCAAAATTAAAACAAAACTTCTCCTGGCCAGCACAGTCATTTCGTTTTTTAGAAAAAGCAAAATTTGTGCTGAATCGTGCTAGTTTTGTGCTAAATCGTGTCATGAACAATTTTTCAGAAAAATTAACATTACAGCTAAAATTAAAAAGAAACTTTTGTGGGTTTGCACCGCCATTTTTTTCTTTTTGAAAAAAAAATTGTGCTGAATTTTGCTAGGGGTGTGCTCAATTGTGCCTCAAATACTTTTTTTAAAGTCAAAGTTGAACTGAAATTAACAAAAAACATTTTTTTAGACATTACAAACAAAAATGTCTTTTTTTTATTTACTTCATCTTTTTTTTTAATAGATTTTTCTTTTGCTAGTTCAAAGAAATTTGCGGAAGAAATGCATCCAAATTCAAAGAAAAAACGTGGACTTTTTCGTTAAAGAAAAAAATTTACTTTTAACAAACTGGTTTAAATTAAGGAATAATAGCAACTAATAATGAAAACTAAATAGTTAAATTTTGAAATAAAAAATATCAATTTTGAACCAAAAATAATCATTACCAACCGAAAACAAAGAACCAAGTAGTTGAGAATTTACCTTTCAAAGAAAAAATTTGAACAAAGAATCTAGTAGTTAAATTTTCACAAAAAAATTAATTTTCAATACAAAATATAATAGCTGATTTTTCTACCTGAATGTTCAAAAATTTTTTATTGAAATATCTTGAATGCATTGAAAAAAGACAGTTAACTTCCAATCAAAACGTTGAATTTAAATCCCAAAAAGACCAATTTTTTACCAAAAAGCATGACTTTTTAACAAAATTGTTGCATTTTCAATAAAACAGTTATATTTTTATTAAAATAATTCGAATGGAAAAACATGAAAAAGGGGAAAAATTCAAATAGGCAAAAGACTGTAAAGCCTTGCCATAAATCTAATAGAAATTTTGATAATTTACACTCCAAAGAATAATAATTCAAATGAACTATTATAAAAAGATGAAAAGGAAGGTAAAAAAAGTACAAACAGTGGAAAGAGGGAACTGCGAAAACGGAGGAGTACATAGAAATGAGGAAGGAGCTCAATTTGATGTGTAAGAAGAAAGAGCAGGAAGAGGAGAAAGATCTGCAAGAGAGTTTGAGAAGTGTAAAAACAGAAGGGGTGTGTGGCACATAATAAATAGGTTGAAGAAACGTAGGGTAGGCGTAAGCAAAAAAGATAGGGGAGAAGATAGGAAGAAGATAGGTATAAGGAGGAGTACGTAGAAATGAGGAAGGCCCTTAGGTTGACGTGTAAGAAGGAAGAGCAGAAAAAGGAGAAAGGTCTGGAAGAGGGTTGGAGAAGTGTTCAGACAGAAGGGGAGGTGTGGCAGATAATAAATAGATTCAGGGAAAGTAGGGTGGAGATGAAAAGGAGGGTGTGGATAAGCAATAAGATAGGGAAGAGAAGGAAGATCTAGAAGAGGAGATGCGAAGTGTTAAGACAGAAAGGGACGTGTATAAGATAATAAATAGGTTTAGGAAACGTAGGGTGGGAGTAAGCAAAAACATAGGGAAGAAGACAGGAGGAAGATAGGTAAAGGAAGTAGTACGTGGAAATGAGGAAGGCCTTCAGGTTGATGTGTAAGAAGAAAGAGCAGAAAAAGGAGAAGGATCTAGAAAAGAGTTCGAGAAGTATTAGGACAGAAGGGGACGTGTGGCACATAATAAATAGGCTTGGGAAACGTAGGGTGGGGGTAGGCAGAAAGATAGGGAAGAAGACAGGAGGAGGATAGGTAAAGGAAGTAGTACGTGGAAATGAGGAAGGCCTTCAGGGTGATGTGTAAGAAGAAAGAGCAGAAAAAGGAGAAGGATCTGGAGAGGAGTTCGAGAAGTGTTAAGACAGAAGGGGACGTGTGGCACATAATAAATAGGCTTGGCAAACGTAGGGTAAGGTAAGTGAGAAGATAGGAAAGAGCAGAAAGATCTAGAATAGGAGATGCGAAGTGTTAAGACAGAAGGGGACGTGTGTAAGATAATAAATAAGTTTAGAAAACGTAGGGTGGGTGTACAAAAAGATAGGGAAGGAGATAGGGAGAAGATAAATAAAGGGTGGAGTACGTAGAAATGAGAAAGTCCTTCAGGTTGATGTGTAAGAAGAAAGAGCAGAAAAAGGAGAAAGATCTGGAAGAGAGTGTGAGAAGTGCTGAGACAGAATGAAACGTGTGGCACATAATAAATAGGTTTTGGAAACGTAGGCTAAGGTAAGGGAAAAGATAGGAAAGAGGAGAAAGATCTAGAAGAGGAGATGCGAAGTGTTAAAACAGAAGGCGACATGTGTAAGATAATAAATAGGTTTAGGAAACGTAGGGTGGGGATAAGCAAGAAGATAGAAAGTGGGGAGTGAAGGGAGTTTTTTGAAGAATCGTTCAAGGGCTCAGATTCACCAAAGAGTGATGAGGGGAGTAGAATAACGAGGTAGGTCGCGGGGAGGATCTGAATGATGAGGAGATGGAAAAGTAGGTAAGATAGTTAAGGATAAGGCAGCAGGATTAGATGGTGTAGAGAACGAAACATGGCTGTTTAGTAAACAAGAGGTTATGGAGAGGCTGAAGGGGGTAATGAAGAAAGTATGGAGGAAGGTGGTACTCCCAGGAGAGTGGAGGGAGGGGTTGATAGTGCCACTACATAAGAAAGGGGATGAGGATAGGCAGGAAAATTATATAGGTATTACGCTTAGAAATAACGCTTACAGAGTGTGTTAGATGAAGTTAGTGGCTACGATGCGGAACGATGTCGAAGGGTAAGGTGGTCGGTAGAGAATTAGCGAAGAAGGTTATGGGAGGCGCTGGAGGACAGTGAAGTGGAGAGAGGCCTGATCGAGAGGGTCAGGGAGGTATATGAAGAGACGAAATATAAGGTGAGAGGAGTTGAGGGGTTACGCAACATTTCTGGATGGATAAGTGCTTGATGAAGAGGTTAAGAAGATACCGGAATAAGAATAAGCTCGAGCTCAACGCGAAAAAGTCGCAGATTATGGTCTTCAGGGAAAGAGGTGGAAGAAGAATTGGAGGGGAGTAGAAGTAGAAGAAGGCTGTGCAAAAGGTTAAGCAGTTCGTATGCCTAGGCTTCCCGTTTTGGAGAAATGGGGAAATAGATGGTCATACAAAAAAAGGGTGAGAAGGGTAAATGCGGTGATGAGGCAGAGTCAACGTTCAACGGGAACCATGGGTGGATTATGCCAAGAGGGAGAGCGCAATATTTGTGTAGGAAAGAAGAAAGAGGAAGTCAGGAGCTTATGAGATGTAGTTGCATGGAGGGTTTTAATAGGTTCTGGCTTCCTAGGGAGAACAGGATGGAATTGTGCGGGAAGGGTCTTGCAAGGGTGAAACACTGTTTGAAGGATTGCGAGGAAGTGGAAAGGAGTGGGATAAGCATGGTGGTATTGATACATGAAAGGGAGGACAAACGGACAGTAGCATGGATGAAGGAAGTGTTGGGTATGATGAAGAAGAAGAGAAGAAAGGAGGAAGAGGAATGGAGAAGGAAAGATTATAAATAAGAGAGAAAGTAGATATAAGTGAACTGTAAATATGGTAAACAGTAGATAAGTATGAGTATAAGCCTCGGTGGCAGAATTTAGCAATGCTAGACAAAGCGGAAAGGTAGGGACATGCGTGCGAGGCAAGGCAACACGACCTTGCACAAATTGGAAAGCCCTCAATAAGTTATGAACTTGCTTTCTATGACTTCCAGCTGTTTCCCAAATTGAAGAATCCTAAAGGAAAACAATTTCAAGACGCAAAGGGAAAGAAAGAGAAAGCTACCAAGAAGATGTGAGCTATTCCGAAATGTTACTTCAAGAAAAGCTTCTGAGAGTGGGAGAATCGCTGAAGGAAGGTTGTGGCTTCCAAAGGAGTGTCCTTTGAAGGCGATATCATCAATATTGACCAGAATCAACCCTTTCTGAAATGAGGAGAACTTTTTGTGATGATGGATGATAATTAAGTTTGGGTATCGTGTTATTGTTAGCTGGATGAAAGAGAATGAAAATGAAGGGAGGAAATCTTAGCTCGGAGATCGATAGACCTGTCGAGGCGACATACGAAATTGGATGGAAACCAGCAAACTATCTTGCTGAAGTTTATGGAAACTGATTTTCAACATCGCTGGAAACTCGATCTGTCTGTGCTAGCGGTATTCCGTTCCTCAACTCAAGTTCTCTACGTCTTTCTGTATTCGCTTACCAATTTATATACATACAGAGTATCTAAATCGAAACCACTCTCCTAATTCGTTGGACCGATAAGTTTTCCAAATTCCTAATCTGGTGTTATTCGAAGTAATTTAAGTAATTAGTAATCCTATTGTTATCCTATTGTGATCCAAGGTCATCTACTTGTAATCCACCATAATCCACTTGATCTGATCTGACTACAGAGTAATGCAGCTATTCGGATCAATTTACATAGGTAATTCAAATTGTTTTTGAAAAATTTTGTAAAAAATTTGTTCTAAATTAATTTTCTTGGCCAAAGATTGATCCCCTTTCGTTCAAAATTCATGTATTTTCTTGGAAATTCGTCCTTTTTTAAAAAAACTGAATCTTCGTTCAAAATTCAGGTTTTTGGTTGAAAATTCAATTATTTCAAGAAAAATTGATCTACTATGCAGGAAATCCAACCTCTTTTTTATAAATTCAACTGTCTTGTTCAAAATTCGTCTTTCTAGGTTGAAAATCGAACAATTTTGGAAGAAAATTCCTCTCTTTGGTTGAAAATATGTTTTTCTAGTTGAAGATTCTCAATTTTGTTTGAAAATGTTTTGGATGAAAATTGAACTATTTTGTTAAATTTTTTTTTTCTTTGAAAATGAATTTGTTGGGTTCAATATCAATTTTTCAAACTGATTATTGAACTATTTCATTTTTAGTGCAAATTTGTCCTCCTTAGTTGAAAATTTATGTATTTTCTTGAAACCTCGTTTTTCTTTTGCACAAAATTTTATTTTTTCGCTTGAAAATTCATTTGTTTGGTTGAAAATTAAACTATTTTGGTGAAAAAATTAACTTTTTTCTTGAAACGTCGTGTTCTTGGTGCAAATTAATTTTCTTCAAACGAAAATTTAACTCTTTCATTTTCGATAAGAAAATTCTTTCCAACTAAAAATTTAACTATTTGATTTAAAATTATTTAGGTATTTAGTTAGAAATTCGTCTTTCCTGTAGAAAATCAATTTTCTTGCATGAAAATTTAATTATTATATTTTTTATTTTAAGTTAATTCCTTTTAGTAAAAAATTTAACTATTTGGTTGAAAATTTAACTAACTAGCTAGAAGTTTGTCTGCTTCGGTTGAAAATCAATTTTTTTAACTGAAAATTTTATATTTTCAATTTTTCTCGAAAAATGATTAATTTGAGATGAAAATGTAACTGGTCGGTTGAAAATTCGTATTTTTGGTAGAAAATTGATCTTTTTGGTCGAAAATTCGACTTTTTCATTGAAATCCGTCTCTTCTATTGAAAATTAATTTTTTGACATAAAGATTTAACTATTATATTTTTAGAATAGAATTCATATTTTTTAGTTGCAAATTTGAATATTTAGATGAAAATTTGTCTTTTTTCTTAGAAAATTAATCTTCTTGACAGCAGTTTTTGATTATAAATTTATCTTTCTAAGTTGAAGATCCAACTATTTGGTTGTAAATTTATGTATTTACTAAGAAATTGGTCTTTTTTGGTAAAAAAAAGAGCAATTTTCTTGTTCGAAAATTCATCTTTTTGGTTGAAAATTCCTTTTTTTTTAAAGATTGATTTTTTTAAATTAAAATTTGATTATTATATTTTTTATTGCAGATCTATATTTTCTAGTTAAAATTCAACTCTTTGGTTGAAAGTTCTTAGTGTTTTTATTTGATCTAAGATTCGTTTTTTGTGGAAAATTGTCCATTTTTTCAAGAATGCATGTTTTTTCGGTGAAAAATTAATTTATGGGAAATTTATCTTTATGGTTGAAAATTTTTCTGCCTGGTTCAAAATTGGACTACATTACGAAACAATAAGACTTAGATTTACAAATGAATAATTTGTTGAAAATTCAATTATTTTGATCGAAATCCGTGTTTTCATTGAAAATAATTTTTTTGAATGAAAATTTCACTATTCCTTTTTTGGTAAAAAATCTATAATCTTCAATTGGAAATTTAAATGATTAGATGAAACTTTGTCTATTTCCGTGGAAAATTATCCTTTTAAATTAAATTTTGTTGTTGAAAATTTGACAATTTTTTTCAAGAGTCATTATTTTTGGTTGGAAATTTAACTTATGGTTGAACTATGTGTTTTTTGTTATAATTGAATTATTTCTAACTGAAAAGTTAACTATTCAACTATTTTATTACAAAATTGCCTTTTTTGTAGAAGATTAAATTTGTTGCCATAAAATCAACAGTTTTCGGAAAAATTTCTCTTTCTAGCTTGGAATTACATCTCTTTGTGTAAAAATTTCTTTCTTTTTTGGTTAAATATTAATCAAAATGAAATTTCATATATCAACCGTAACAATTTTATTTAAAAAATATACTTAAAATGAAAATAAAATAAAAAAGCTATTAAATCAGCATACATTAATGTAAATTTATGCAAAGTTCTGTAAATTTTCAATTACTTCAATGTACACTTAACTCCCGATATAAGGCCTCCCGTTTCACGATATTCCTAGAACAGATAGCTTCTGCAGTTTCATGATAAGCGGAGCCGCGGGGCTGAAAGAGATGATGTGCTTATTCAAGCGTGACAAACAGCTTCAGGGCCGCACTCTGAACGCTGTGGTTGCATCAGGTTACGTAATGCGTTCAAATCAAACAGATATGATCTTTTTTATGAAATATCATCAAAATTGGGTTCATGGGGAAATTAAAAAATGGTTAATTCTCTCTGGAAATGAAACTTTCGAAATAAAAGGGAAAGAGCTAAACTTGTAAAGTAAGTATTGAGAGAGCTTATAGAAACTGATAACAATCTAACTGAATTCTACTCGAGCTTCACTTGGAAACGATATCGTAAACTTTAACTGCCGCTAGGTATAAGGACTTCCGAAAACTGGAATGGAACTATCAAAGATCCTTACTGACTTCAACTACATTATTATTGTTATTGTCACAACAATCAAGTACTTAAGGAAAACACCTATGTGGCTAGTTCAGAAACGACGATGTGCAGAAAATTGCCAAATTAAAATAATAATTTCAAATTCTAAATTTTTAGACTAATATTAAAATATTTTTTGAAATTATCATAATAATTTTCGAATTGTTTCATTCTTCTAATCTGTCGAAATTGAAGGCGGAAACAACTCTTAAACTTACATAAAATCATTATTTTTAAAATTAAATTTATTCAGAAAAATTTTTTTTTTCGCTCCGCCGGGATTCGAACACCAGGTCAACTGATTGCTGGTCAGGTGCTCTACCACTAAGCTAATAGAGAGATCGTAGAAGAATCCTTTTTCTGGAACACGCATTTTTTTGCAAGATGTTTTGTTTTGTTATCTAAAAAAGACGAATTTTCAACAAAACAGGTGAATTTTCTAAGAAAAGGATACTTTTTAACCAAATTTTTTATTCTTGAACAACCGAGTGGTTGAATTTTCAATCATAAAGATTAATTTTCGGCAAAAAAAAATTTTTTTTTAAACAAATAGTACAATGCTGCAGTGTATGTGTAGCGGGCGTAAATTTTTGTGTAGGGGGCGTAAAGTTTCATGGAGCGGGCGTAAAGTTTCATGCAGCGGGCGTAAAGTATAAATTTCTAAATAATTTTAAAAATATTATTTCTAAATAAATAATGAAGAATTTATTTCCAGCCAAACAGTTGCATTTTCATCCGAAAAGACGAAATTTCTCTTAAAACAGATGAATTTTTAATTAAAACAAAAAAATTATCAAAAAAATAGTGGAATTTTTATTTTCACTAAAAAAATCATATTTAAGAAAAACAAACAACAATTTTCAATAAAATAGTTAAATTTTCAATCAACAGAATAAATCTTCAGCTTGGGAAGAAATTGAAAATTCAAATGGAATAGTTAAATTTTAAGTTGAAGAAATCAATTTTCAAAAGACAAAAAAGAATTTTCTATAAAATAGTTGAATTTCCAACTGAAAAAAGATACATTTTTAACCAAAAATGGAATAGTTGAATTTTCACCTGAAAAAATTAATCTTCAATAAAAAGAAAAACTAATTTTTAACAAAATAGTTTAATTTTAAACCAAAGATATGAATGTAAAAACTAAAATAATAAATATTGAACTACATTATTAATTTTTGATATAGTAATTTAACTTTTAACCAAGTTGTTGAATGTTTGACCAAAAATTTGTTATTTTCTAAGAAAAATCTTTTTTGAAAAAAAATGATTTTTCAACTAAATAGATCATTTTTCTATCACAAAGAAAAAAGTTGAATTTTCATTAAAAAAAAATTTTTTTTAACTAAACAGTTGAATTACTGGTTGAAAAAATTAATTTTTACTAAAATGAAAAAAATTTTAACCAAATAGTTGAATTTTAAACTGAAAAAAAATTTGAATGAAACATGGAATTTTTATATTTTCATTGAACAAATTGATTTCCATGGCGAAGAATCAACCAAATAGTATTACTTTTAACTAAAGGAATGAATTTTAAAACTGAAATGACAAATATTGAACCAAAAAAATTAATTCTCAATATAGAAATAAAAGTATTACTTTCTACAAAAAAAAAACTTTTGAAAAAAAATGAGTTTGCAACTAAAAGGATAAATTTTCAGTCAAAAGTGGAACAGTTGAATTTTCAACTAAAAGAGAATTTTCAATCGAAATTGTGATTTATCATTCACAATTTGTTTCAAAAACTTTTTAAATACTCTATGAAAATTAATTTTTGAAAATGAAAAATCATGAAAAATTTTCCCAGAAAACGTGAGAAAATTATTTATTTTTCTAAAAAAAAACCTTTAAAGATCCGTGAAAAGCTTCAAAATTTTATTTTGAAATCTTCAAAAATCTAAATTTAGTTCTTTATTTTTAAAAATAGTTTCCAGTTTTAAATTAAGTTCGGATTTTCTCAAAACTGGTAAATATCTCTTAATCTAACTTAATTTTTTTCCAAATTGATAATTGTTCAATTGTTATTTATGCCTCAAAATTCAATAATTTTACTTACATTTCAAAAAATTGAAATTGAAAAGATTCCATTTGACTTTTTAAGATCAAAATGTGATTTTTCAAACCAAAAATAAGTTTCTAAAAAAAATTGAATTTTTTATTCAAGAAGATGAGTTATTCAACCGAAGGGATGGATTTTTAACAAAATAGTTGAATTCTCTACCAAATAGTTGAATTTGTATCCAAGAAAGATGAGGTTTGCACTAAAATAGATGAATTTTTAATAAAAAAACAACAAAGTTTTTCTTAAGTTGAACTTTCATCCAGAAAAGCTTTCAGTTCATTTTTAAACCACAAAAATATGAATTTCAAATAAAGAATGAATTTTCTACGAAATAGTTCAATTCTCAATAAAACAGTAGAATTATCAACCACAAGTATGAATTTTTAATTTAAAAAAAAATTATCAAAAAAATAGTTGAATTTTCATCCTGAAAAGATTTCAGTTCTCTTTTC